>JBBMFX010000033.1:6770459-6791290 GCA_037832545.1 Rhabdalestes septentrionalis | reverse complement strand
GTAGTATAGTATAGTAGTAATCTTATTCTTAATTTACATTATTCTGGTGTCTCGTGTTGGTCTGTGTCTGTGTAATGCGGCCGTCACCACAAACAATTTCCTTCGGGATAAATAGAGTTTTCTGATTCTGATTCTGATTCTGATTCAGACTGTAGAACCAGCAAAAATTATGAGGCCATATCCAGGAAAACCCAAGCTGAATGTTCTAGTAGTGACTGAGTTTGACTTTCGACTGATTGACTGAAGCTGAGTCTGTGTGCAAGAACTGCAGATTGGGCAATTTAACTACATGCATTTGAACATTATCCATGTATTAAAATGAATTAAGTATGAAGTATTCTAACAAAACTGACAAAAACACTGATCATGCATATTAGCATAGGAACTGATACGCATTTGGTTAGTAATTACTCTGTTTTGGGCATATGTGTTAAATTCAAATTGATTAAAATAGTCTACACATAAACCAGACAGTCTATTGGCAGTCTATTCCTGCTTACTTCAGTGAGTTACAAAAGTGACTCTCCGAAGTAGGCAAAGCATAATGTGAGGTCAGTCTCTTTTGTAACTCACTGAAGTCAGGGGGAAAGTCTGCCAAGTGTCTGGTTTATGTGTGGACTCTTATAATTGATGTCACAATTGATTTAAGCATTTTATTATGTTTGTGGATGTGTCAATATTTTCCCTAAATAAAATGTAATTTGAGTAAGGGGAACCAATGAATCATTCCATTTGTTTTCTACACAGAGGGTGTCATTTGAATACTTAGTTTAGTTAAGATTTTGAAAGAGTGTATTTAGAATCTGAATCTCTTCAGTTTCTTTATTAAAGTACAATATGTAGAAGAACTTTCCCTTAGTGAAGGTGTGCAAGTGTCTTTACACTTGAAGTGTGGAAGCTGTGTGTTGTTAAAGGTACACATTCACAACATGTTGAATCAATAAATTAACACTGGCCCTGAGTAAACTTGTCATCCTCCCATAGTGTAATGGTAATACAGATTGCTGCTGTGATTCTAGATCTTCTCTTCTCTAAGTCCAAATATGTCTGCTTGGTGAAGCTAGCAACAGAAGGTAAGGGTGGAAAAAACACTTCACAAACTCAGCACCCACATCATACCCGGTCACTTCTCACACCTTTGCCAGTTTCTATTTGTTTGTTTTACACACACACAGTCATTCTCACCCAGCATGTGTCCTTCCTGACTTGGTCCAGCATGAAGGCCACTTACAACATTCAGAATAGTGCAGCTCTCTGTGTCGCAGCCCTCAGGGTCAAACACAACCAGACCGATCTCAATCTGTAGCACCTTACTGTGAAAACAGGTAGCACAATATAAAGGACTAATGCAACCCACCTAACAGAAGACTCTCCACCCTATAGAAATAAAATATGCATTATACAATAACATTTAAACCATTTCAAGACATGTCATTCATTCTCTAGACAAATCTATCAATATACAAAAACGAAGCTGCAGAAACAGACCGTTTTGATTTGTTTCTCTGATGCCACAAAAACAAAATACTTTCAAAGCCAGAAACCAATTTCTAGTTTAATTTCCAGTTTCCAGTTAAAATGTCTAATATGAAGGATGTTAAATAACAAAAAAGGAAAAAAATATATATTTTTTTGTTTATAATATTTAATGTGCCTACACATTGCCTTCATAAAATTCTTCATTTTTAAGAGTTTCTCGGCAGATATCTCCAGCCGTAATACTTCTATGCATCCTGTGAACAACTCAAAAGTTCAATCTTACAAGCTGTGGTATTTTCTTCAAGTAAACAGTCCATTACACATCACTCCAGCTACGTTACAGTACTCCATCAATCTCAGATTACCAGTTTAGGTTTTAGGTGGTGCAAAATTGCTTCTTTTTATCTGTTTCCTCTCTTGACAGACCGATTCCTGGTAGCTGCATTCCATTCAGAGTTATCTTCTGGATGGCAGGATGGACAGAAGCAGAGTGTATCATATTCCTTCAGATACTGAACCCACAGGGTTTTCAGTTTGTCACCAGATTGTTCAGTGGGTCTTTGGTCCACAAGCATAAAGACTGTTGCTGGTTTGACCAAATATCCCACAGTTTTTTTTTTTGTGTGTGTGTTGTGTCCAGTTGCCCCTGTATACCCTCATTTGCTCAAATTTACAGCAGACACTGCTCTTCAGCTTTTCATCAAAGTCTTTGTCACTGTAGACCAATGTGCTCTCTGTTCTGCTGTGTTTATTAAATGAAAACGTTACTTTAAAGCCACACATACAGCTCTGGAATAATTATGAGAATGCAGCAAAAAGTATAGATCTGATATTTCATTTTTGTTTGTAAGAGCTGCTGACAATATTTCCAAATATAATAAAAATAATAAAAAATAAAGGACATGATAAAACATCAAAATAAAACAAATGATGCAGTGTTTACAGAATGTATAATTCTAAGAAAAATCTCTTCACTTGCCTTCTAATACTGTTTTACCATCCAGCTGTTCACATTGCCAGAGAAGAATGTTGATTATAGCAGTGTTTTTATACTTTTCCTCATTAAATAAAATGTGATTCAGATGGTGACTAATCAGTACCTCAAAGCAGAATGAGGTGTTTGTATAGGAATTTAACAGATACTGAAATAGAATAGTCTTCATACTCATAAAGGTGCTAATTTCAAAATTAATTGCAGTTGTCTCTTTGTTTTTATAAGTACAATGAAATACAAGAAAAAAACACATTAGGGAAACCCCCTTGTGGATATGGGATTTGAATTTCACCTGATAAACCACGTCCCTTGACATTTGCTATGGGTACACTAGTGCTCATTTCATACTGACTCTAAAATAACACCTAAATAGCCTGCCAGGCTATTCATGCAGCGTGGGGCATTACACAACAGAAAAGTTCAGTGGGCAGCATCAAAAGAACCACATGGCTGTAGTTTAAATGATTTCTCGGGACAGGAAAAAATGTAATGGAAACAGACAGGAGGGAAAAAGAAGAAAGAAAATAGAAGGAAATTTTTCGAGCTCCTGTTTGCAGATATTACGCATGCACCGCACGCCAAGTGGGACAGGGATGGCTCTCACGGGGAAAGAAGTTCATTGCATCCTCGGCAGGTAAACAGACAAAAATAACAGCTGCATGAAGCAGTGACTTCATAAGCTTTCTTTTCAGGGTTTTTTTTTTTTGCTTGCCTACCCAACCGAGACCAAATAAGTATCATCAAACGAACACAAATTAAGCTTCAGCAAATGTATTTTTTTTTATTACAAGATAATTTGAGGTAATGAGTTTCAAGATAATATATGGCATATGGAAGTTAAGAATATGTAGCAAAGGGTCTGATGATGAGCTCATTTCCGGACTTGACAGTCTTGTTATGGCTTTCTATCAAAGTGCTGTTTATTTGGTGATTGTTAGAGTGATTCTTGGCGTCTCTCCTCAAACTCAGGAGGTGTTGAAAATATGGGGGGTAAAAAACAGCATATGTGTCATATTCGGGCTGTGCCTGTTCAGGAGAGAAGAGGCACAGGCGCAGATTTCCATGATGTTAGTGGTTTTTTTAATATAAAGACAAAGGGGCCAAACTCAAATCAAAACCCCTAAACAGACACAACTCAGGGTAAAGATGATGGTGAACAGACAATGAGAACTGAGGCAGAAAACATATATATACACAAGTGCCAATGATACCTAAATTTGATTACTACTTAATCCCTGGCCGACTGAGAAGCCGGACTCTCAAAGCCGGACTCTCAGGGCAGAGGCCACATCCAGTGTCAACACAAGGTTCCAATTTAGGCAGGTGTCTATCATCACATCAGTACATAATTATTGAAAATATTTATTCCAAACCTCTCAATGGCAGTTTATGCACATCTGTATGAGTATACTTTATTTGTCCGTATGTGTTTATTTCTAAATCTTGATTTACTCAGAGAACCACTCTTTTCAAAACATTTCCTGAAGGCTTCTTAAAGAATTCCAACAGTGTCCAAGTTGGCAAAACCCACATGGTGCCTCAGGTGCCTCCTTTCATTTTAACAGTGTTCTTTATCTGTTTACAGTGTATTTTATAAGTGTACTTTGTCTGTTCAAGTCCAGCTAATTCCTATTTCACTAGGAGATTCTTTCATTGTAAAGCTTTTCCACCGTGTTACCTTATGTGAGTGTTAAATACTGCAAAACTTGATCAGTTCTAAAACATGAGGCTGTGTCTCAGCAGCGTGTCAAGAGACGCTATATTTATTAGCGCGGCGAGGCCTGTTTCAAACAACCTCCACTTTATGTGTGGTATTTCAGGTCCCTTTATTAGGCTGACCTCAACCTGCTTCAGCCTCTGCCAGTCCGTCGCAGCCCCTCTGGTGTAAAATTGTATTATCCAATCTCACCCCAATATTTAGCTTCCATTTTTAGAGCCGAAGCTGACGCTCTTTTCTCCCTTGGCGCAGGATCCCATTACGGCTTCGCATAATCTTATATAACTGTGTAGAGACAGGCATTATGTGAATACTACTGGCAATAAAATGTGATAAATATCCTTGGAGATGAGATCATCAAATGCCTTCCAACACTGCATGTATAATTAGGCGAGTGTCATTAATCATGAGTTGCAGACCTGTTTCCAGTAATGAGACTTAGAAAGTAAAATTTATTAAGCTGGCCTGGCACTAAGCATTGTGTTTATTGTGCCCAAGCCCGCACGCTGCTGAAGATTCAAAGCCAAGGCTGATGTGGAAACTTTGGCGACGAGGAAATCTTGTTGAAAGTGGGGGGTTTTAAAAAACATCATTCTTGCATTTCTTAGGCGACTTCCCAGCATCTCTGCCGTCATGCTCGTCACAGAGTGCTGAGAATTGGTGAGCAGAGCCGTTCTGTCATTGTTATGCTTCCATAATTAAGAGGCAGCTGTTGGGACAGTGTGGTAATATCATGGAGACTCATCAAATGGCTTACGCTAATTGTGTATTCCCAGATTGCCATGTAATCATCGCTACAATAACTCTAATCAAAATCATCATTACTGCAATTTATATGCTTGCTGATGCACCGAGGGGTGCACAACTTCAGGGGGAAACAATAATTGTATCGCCTTCCTATTATGACATTCCACTAGATTCAAAACACAGACCCCCAAAAACTATTTGAAAATTATCAATACTCAACCATCCATCCCATCCGGTCTGCAATGGACGAAGGCAGGGTACACCCTGGATATTTGCCAGCACGTCACAGGGCCACGTACAAAGACAGACAACCGTTCACACTCACAGCTAGGGGCAATTCAGTGTGCTCAACTGACCGATCCCCAATGCATGCATGTTTTTGGAGGTGGGACGAAACCCACATAGTTACAGGGGGGAATATGGAAACTCCAAACAGAAAGACCCTGACCCAACCCAGGAGTCAAACCCAGGACCTTCTTGCTGTGAAGCAACAGTACTAACCCCTGCGCCACCATGCCACTCGAAGAATACCCCATAAATAAGTGAAATCGTTTCCAATGAATCAATTGAAAACCCATGGTTTTAAAAATGCGAGTGATTGGATCATAAACATTCTCTACATCAACCAGATCAGCATCAGCAGCAGCACAACAGGATTTCGCTCATTTTGTAGAATAGTACGGCCTAGAGCAATGAATGGACCAAAATAGGGGGGGTGAAGCAAAAGTGAAAAAATGAGGGAAAAAAGAGAAAGAAAAAGAAAGAAAATCAATGTGGAAGTCCTTGTTCGCTATTGTTGTTGTTGATCGGGGAGTCAGGAGCATCTACTATTAAAGCTGCTCTGATTCATTGTTTAGCATCTATCTCTTTTTAATTAAGTGCCATTGATCTGCTCTTACTGCACCCGTTTTATGTGAGCCTTCTCTCCTTGTAATTTCACCACGTGTCCACGGGAGGTATTGATGGGAGAATGCATGCGCTTAGATTAATTGTGCCTTAAAGCAGCGCTCGGCGAGGATGCCGCCTGTGATTTATATTGTTTTCGTCGCATTTCCCGGGTCCACGCAAAGCTAATATAAACGCCACTGACTCTAAATCTCTTTCATTAGAACGGGTCACCACCCGTGTACTGCCCTTGCGGACAGGAGGGAAGGTCTCCTGTTAAAATGTGATTTAAAGACATGCTTAATAGATTGCCTGACATTTATCAACAAGCTTCTCAATGACATTGCAAATGTGCTTTATTTTTCTTCATATTTTCACTGAAACTGCATTCTGCTTAGTGGCATCTACAGGTCAGAGAAAAAGGTTTTCGATTTAAAAATTTTCAGAATGCAATGCTGCTTGTCAGGTTAGGTTGGATTTAAAATGAGTATAAAAGTACACATAACATTGACTATACAGGTTTTTGTACATATATTGTTCTGAGAAATTTCTGCTGGTCAGCTGCCACCAGTTCTTCTGTAAATGTCTGCATAGTGTAATAAAAATGTATTATAATCTCAATAGTTCATTCATTCATTAGTTTTCTGTAACTTCTTGAACCCACCCTGGGCGGGGTACAAGCCCATCTCAGTTTCTTATCTTGTGGTGAAAATGTTCAGTATTTTAATGTTTGGCTCATTAAATGATGAATAAATGTTGTGACAAACATGCCAGAATTCACACAGCTTATCAAATGACATGTTACTGTTATGAGCCTGTTTAGGCTGGCTAGCATCACTCATTTGTGCCAACTGCATGTGGCTGTTGAACATGTTTCAGGTAGGTTTAATTGCTTTTAATAATGCATTTATTATGTTAATGTTATTAATTATGAGCATGCCAAAGATGTCTGTTAAGTTCTGACAGCGGCCCTATCAACCTGGTTAGTCTAGTCACACTTTGCTGGTGTCTATGATCTGGGTAGAATGAAGCACAGGGTTCAAATATAGCAAAAATAAAGTTGACTTTTGACATCTGAGGGTTAAACAGGTATTTTCACAATAATTAAGGCAGGAAAGTTTAGTGTAATAGAGGATACTGACACCAACTACACATTACTTTTAGCACATTCTTGGCTTCATAACAGGGTAAATTAATAGCTTACGAAACCTCGACAAACAAATACTCGAATCAACAAGTGGGAGACAGTGAAATGTGAAGTAAATCCTCTTCAAGCACTGTGCATTGTGCACCAGATGAACCAGCACCCTACAGGCTCAGCTATGTGAACATACTTGCGGCTTCAGCGTAGGAAACAATCAGCCATTTTTAGTGCAACACATATGTGTCTAACCATAAAACTGTAGTGCTTTGAGAATGTAAGTATGTAACATAATGTCCATATTCATGGGAATGTGTGGATGGAAGTAAAACAAAAAAGCCAGTTGATGCACGGAATTAAGAGTGGGTTTACTATTAACATTTCTGGCCCAAGTCTTCCACATGTAATACAATGACACTTCAGTAAAATATCGATTTGTTATCACCCACAGCATCAGATGGGCATAAAATAAGTTGTGTAAGTGTTCCCTCGCGTACTCCCACCCAGACAAACTCCGAACACACAGACGCATGGACTCGTGCCCAAAAGTGAAGCGAACACTCCCTAAGCTCCAACATGACTCCCTCAGGCCTTTAAGCCCTTTTTGCACTTTAACACAGAAAGTCACAGAAAGTTCTTTAAAGTGTCATTTCAAAGATTTTTTGCCATGTTTTTACACTCACACACACATACACACACACACATTCCACTTTTTACAAAATTGATGAAACAATTAAACAAAAGGAAGCATGTCCACCGAGTCAAAGGAATGGCATTTCAATGCCATTATAATCTGATAAAAGGGGAAACAGGATGACGTTATGAAAGAAGCTCAGGATTCAACATTTTTGTCATTTGTGTGTATGCCACCACTGTAATACAGCGTTGACATTTACATCAAGATTTCCCATCATCCCTGAGCTTGCTTCTCTGTGTCCTAGATTCATACAAAGAAAATGCACCCAGGGAGATATTCAGACCATAGAGCTCGTCCTTGCCTCGTATTCAGTCTCCCCAGCTAATTCACTAACCAAATTGCTATTTGTATCAAAAGAGCTTTCATATACATCCCTCGTTCGTTGTAAAACTTAACTTGATATTGTCATTGTCATTTACTTGCAGGCTGCCTGTAATTCCTGGAATATAACAAGAATAATATCCAGATTATTCTGCCTCTGTCATGTAAGTGGATTGTCACAGTAACAGAATTTTTAATTCAGTACCCCTGTCAAGTGTAGAAGCATAACACTAAAAGTGAAAAAAATACGATAATGTTTTTTTGGATATAGTGTTAAAAGTAATACTAAAAAGGCATAGGATTTTTAACCCATCACCTCTTTGATGAAGGCACAATGGAAAATGCAGAAATCATTCTCAGAATTAAATGTTGCATCAGGACAAAACTCAAACACCAGCGAAGAAAACAGGTCCCCTTTTGGCCTTGTTCAAAGACTCCCTCACCAACTTTGTCTAGCAACTCAGAAATGTACAGCTGAAGTGGCCACAAGAGGATTTTATTTTTCATTAATGAAGCACTTGCCTACGGTAACCATGATGAGCCAATTAGCAAGCAAATCAAACTCTGCAATGCAAATTGATTTTTCAGATGTATGAACACAACATACGTATATTTGCGATTATAATTTATAATACTATTATTCATGGCAGCTAGTGGCCTAGCGGTTAGGGAGTTGCCCCTGCGATCAGAAGGTTGTGGGTTTACACTTCATCTGTGTTGCTCCTTGTTTTAGCTGTTTTATTTTTAATTTTGGATTTGTGTTATTATTTGTGTTTTAGAAATTTTCCTTTTTGGGTTTTTAGATTTTAAATTGCACTTAACTTTATACTCAGTTTTACTTTACTTGTACTTGCCTTTTTATTTGTATGTGTTTCTGAAATTTACAGATTTGTGTTTTATTTAAAATTGTACACTCACAAAAAAGAGTGGTTCAGGATAGATTTCATTGTGTGTTTTACTGGTAAGTATGCATGTCACAATAAAGAACCTTGAATCGTGGTCTTGAATCTAGTGGGCAACTGGATGGACTATTGTTTAGGACGTTGGATCAGAGGGTTCAAATCGCAACTGCTAGCATCACCGCTGGTGTACCCTTGAGCAAGGTACCGTCACCTCACACTGCTCCCTGGGCGCCTCATTGGCAGCAGCCCTCTGCTTCACTTCGTGAATGGGTTAAATGCAGAGATGATTTCACTGTGTGTTGTACTTGTTTGAATATGAATGTGACAAATACAATTGGTATTCATTTATTTATTTTAGTATTATCACTTAGGTACCATTGTGCCGCACCCACACACTGCTCCCTGGGAGCCCCCCTTGGTGTCAGCCCCCTGCTTCACTTGGTGAATGGGTTAAATGCAGAGAAATTCCCACTTTTCACACTGTATGATGTGTTCATACATGACTCTAAGGGACCTCTTTACTTATTTACTAAATAAAGGTTTTCTGGTGTATTTCTACTGTTATTGTTAATGCTTGTCACTACGTTGTGTTCCTGTGTGTGTGTATCTACTTTCTAGATTGTGTAAGTGTCCAGTTTATACATTTTACTGTTGGTATAGTTTTTTATTCTATTGTATTGTTTTCTTCTTTTTTGCTCTCCACTTTCTGTCATGAAATGTTCCACTTGTGGGACTAATATTATTTTTTATCTTATCTCTTAACACTGATATAAAGATGCAACGCGACATGTTACCATGACAGTTATCATCACCTGTAACTGTCGAGCCACCCTTTTCTCTGATTACTTTGCACACAGCTGTTTACTGCTTAACACCTCTGGGAACTCCTTCAAGATTGTTGGAAAACCATTTCAGGTGACTACCACTTGAAGCTCGTTGAGAGAATGCCAAGAGTGTGCAAAGTAGTAATCAGAGCAAAGGGTGGCTATTTTGAAGAAACTAGAATATAAAACATGTTTTCAGTTATTTCACCTTTTTTTGTTAAGTACATAACTCCACGTGTTCATTCATTGTTTTGATGCCTTCACTGAGAATCTACCAATGTAAATGGTCATGAAAATAAAGAAAACACATTGAATGAGTAGGTGGTGTGTCCAAACTTTTGGCCTGTACTGTATACATACTAATTTTTAATCCTTTTGAAGCATTAAGTATTTTAAAGTGTTTCTTTATTTTGGATACAGAGCTTTGTCTACCTTCTGGGCTTTAAAAAGGGAATGAATGTATAAGTTTGGAATCTCTGTTCTGCTGCTGTATTATATATGCTGTTATATGTAGTTATATTGTTATAAGATGTCATTTTAAAAGATGCACTGAAACAGAGTGTTGGGAACATCATTCTCATTATTTTTGAAGGGATACAACAAAAGGGAAAAGCAAAAAACTAGCTATTTCCACCATCTATAAATGTTTAGCCTGCTGGCTTATTATTATGCAGTACAGCTAGTTCAGTTGCTTATCCTACATACATTTGATGTTCCTCAACAACAGTAAACTCAATGCCCCGTAAACCTTTCAGTCATGACTTCTGAGAAAGCAGTTCTTCCGTCGGATATATGAACTCCACTTTAGGTAAAATTATTAGGTGTTTGGGGAGGCCATTATGAAAAGAGCCTGGACTGCGTAGCAGTGCTGCTGTCCAGTGCATGCTAATGCTATTATACGAAGAAGCGTTTTAGGTTTTCCAGGAGGATCCAACAATTGGACTCAGACTCGGATGTAGTTTATTCCAGTAAGAGAGCCAGTAAGAAAAATCAGAGCATTATTTCATTAGTGCCCCTTGACACCAGGTGTTCAAGCGTGGTAAAGTCAGCTAAATACTGTAAATGTAAATGTAAATTTGGCATCACAGAAGCTAGCGGTGTTGTGGAAACATTTCCACAGCCATGTGCTTTTCTCAGACAGTGTTTTTTCCTTCTACTATCTATCCAATTTGACTTTGCATTAGAAAGCTAATTGAGGCAGTGTTCCTCTTGGTCACATTGAGTACACATTTAGCATATGTGATTGACATTATGAATATGGAACATTATAATTCTAGTCAATGAACAGAATAAATTTAATGAACCCTTAAACAATATAACCCTTAAGGTCATTCCGTTGTTTTAGCTTCTGTTCTGTATAGAAACTTTTTGCTATCATTGCGGTTTCATCAGCTCTACTCTAAGTAAGAAAGTAACTCTCTATGAGTCCAAGCTTGAGTGATTTGCAGGCCACTACTCTTACTGCAGCCAAAGCTGATTTTAGGGGTTACTCCCCAATGCTTAAATTTAGCCTCTATCCTAAGCTGTAAAACTCCTTCAGAGAGATTAATAATAGCATAGCTACCCAGAGCAGAAAGAACATTTTTTAAAAGGTAAAGAGTAGTGTTGTCAAAATAAAAGTATTTCTATGATACATGTTAAGTCTAACAGTATTTGCTGTCATGAATATGATGTCAACATGGCCAGTCATTTAATTACTCAGTGCAACAAGAAGAATAAGATAGTGAGACAATAGAAATTTAAAAATATTAGTGCAATAAAACATTATTGTAACAAAATAACCATAACACGAATGGTGCATTAATGTTCTTGTTCCCGTCATTGCACTAGTGTTATTGTCTAAATATAGTTTATTCTTCTTGTTGCACTGAGCATGCTAATGAAAAATGAATTTCCTAAAGGATAAATGAAGTTTTTCTTATCTTGTCTTATCTTATCTAGTTTAAGATGAAAGTGAAACTTACTATTCTGTCATACGTGAACACACCACAGCACACAGTGAGATAGGCACGGAATTCTTCCTCTGTATTTAACCCAGTAACAACTAAATAACACCAGATAGAGCTGGGTTATTGAAATTTTAAAGGAGTGGTTGGATAAAGCATTTACATTTTCTGTAACTGCTTAATCTTCAGAGGGATTGTGGGGGTCTATCGGTGCGAGGCAGGGACCACCGCAGGGCACACACACACACCATTCACTCACAGACTCACACACACACAACTTTCACTCACACACTCACACCTATAGTTAATGTAGAAACCCCAGTTCACCTGACTCACATCTTTGGTCTGTGGGAGATAACTGGAGACCCCAGTGGAAACCCACACCACCATGAGGAGAACATGGAATCTCATAAACATGCAAAAGTTTGTATAAAAATCAAAACCCCCAACCTTGGAGATGTGAGGCAACAGCGTTTCCCCCTGTACCATTGACAGTTACACTACAAAGAATTTAAATCAAATTTTGCAGTCATGTAATACACTGGTCCAGAAGTGCGCTGGTCACAGTAATTCTGTTGCCACAGCACCCTCGGAGATGGATTACACCATTTCTTTTTCAAGTTTGACGTTCTGAAGAGGCCAGCGTTTAAGTCTAGCAAACAGTGTTTCTAAATCTATGATCAAAGAGCTTCAGAGAAGTGGAAAAATACCAGCCAACACCTTCCTGCCCTGTCTCCTGCTGATAGGAAGAGTGATTAAAACAACCTGACATGTCTGCAGGCAGCCTAACACATTGCTTCGCAACATCTGCAACTTCTATTAGCAAGAAGATCCTTTTTTTCTAGGCGAAAGCATGAAATTGCAAATACACCATTAAAATTCAATCATCAGTAAGGATTATTTTATCTTTTTGGGAAGTAACAATATAATAAGATGGATATTATATAGACTGCTGGTCATTATCAAACTCCATGATAATCACTACAAGTACACATTAAAAGAATAGATATGTTTTAAAAAACACTGTATAATTACGATCGCTAAGAAATTCAATAAACATATTCTAGAAATCTTTCCATGGTCAAGTTTGAACATCATGATTGACCATTTAAATTTAAGTAATTATTGTGATAAATTAATTCACTATATGTGCATGTGTGTGTGTATGTGTGTGTGCGTGTGTGTGTGTGTGGGTGTGTGTGTGTGTGGGTGTGTGTTTATTATTTCTTTTTTTGCAAATCGTTCCAAGCTTGTAAGCAGCTGGGCAACTACAGCTTGAAGGATGAAACTACATTAACATTGTATCTCTCTTATACTTCTTTAACATGATATTGATGGAAAGTGTGCTTTTGACAGAGTTTTATGTTTCAATGAGATTCGAGTGGGAAATCGTACAACAAAATGTTTGACGAGGTGTTTTGAGGCATATACGCCACAAGGGACCTGTGGGGTTAATACGAGAACAGCTACAGAGAGGAAAATGAGGCAATGCCACAGTGAGCAGAAATGAAACTAAATAACAGAGCAGCCACAGAGAGCAGGAAAAAAGCTACATGAGGGCAACTAAATAAGCACAGGCAGGAGAAACAGCTGGTAAACTGTGAGAGTACATAGGCATGTACATAGGTGTGTGGATTGGTGAGTGTGCGTGTGTGTGTACATGTGTGTGTGGGTGGGTGAGTCCACTGAATTAGTTCTAATGTGTTTATAGGTGTGACAGGTGTATGGAGTGTGGCGCGCTGCCTCTCTGACTCAGAGCCACAGGCTGTCGGCGCGCTGATTGAGCCGTACGCCACGAGCTCAATCCACCGACTGATAAGCCCTCAGGAGAGAGCGCCCTCGCTAATGATTCGCCCTCGCAACGACCTTGAATACTGCAGGCAATTACTGCAGCCGTCTGCCTCCTCTCCCCTCCACTGTTTCACTGAGACTGTGGGCAAGCGCCAGGCGAGGCAGGTAAAAAAAGCCAAGGGCTTCAATCTTCCCCCTACACAGATATCAATCAGAAGTCAAACAGTAGTGACAACAAAGAGGCCAGGCTAAAAGGATGATCGACCTAAACATCAATTTCGTGTTTTCAAGAGTTTGCCTTTTCTGTTTTCCCATTGACTTGTTATTTATGAATTTGGCCTGGACAGAGTGGCCAGTGCTGACGTGGAGGGATTTTCTAGTGTCTGGTTGTTGGAACAGAGATTTTGCTGCTAGCATGTTGTGTTTTGAAGCAAATGCACCCCACTGCCAAGGGTCTGCTGCTTCATCCACATAACTGAGCAGTATTATCTATGAACAAACAAACACCAGACGCGAGAGCTCTGTTATAATAATGCACTGCATCCGAGTGAGCCAGCCAGGCAACATGCATGACTCACATACTGAGTGGCAGTTCATTTAGATACAGTATCTAACATCAGCGATTAGTGGCTCCTGCGTATTAGTCACACATCGACCTCTCCTCGGAGATGAACAACTTAGTACCGCTGGTCATTGAAGAGGAAAAGCAAAACTGACCCAGTGGAGACTCAACTCACACTCATCTAAACTCAGTCAACTACATACCATCAGAGTGCTTTGGCTTCAAACCAGACCTTAAGCACTGGAAGTCTGAACGGTTTCAAATCTGGCCCACTGACAAGTTTGCTTCTTTGCTTTTTGCAAGCTTTTACAGTAACGGAAATTCTTTAAAAATTTAAAGAGTAGTTTGGGCTTCCACAACACCAGATGAAGCAGTAAATCTGGCAGAGTGATCACATGCATGGATACGGTAGATAAATATCTGATAGCAAGAAAAAGGCTCAGTGGAAAACATAAAATACAAGGTATCAGGTATCAGGATGTGAAAAAGTGTGATGAAACATCTAAGATAAAACTGTAGTTGTACATGTACCACAAACCGTGGTGAAGTTGATGATACAACTGGGGAACTACTTGCTACTTCAAAATTGTCCTAAGGCTGAACAACTCTAAATCACAGCATAATTTACTTTCCAGTTTATTTGTTTTACCCACCATGTCTCAACATTCAGTGGTCATATCACAGAAGCATATATGTTCACTTCATTGGTTTATAATTACTAACTGTAGCCCATCTGTGGCACGATCACAGACCACCGCTTTTAGCAGGGACACTACTAAGCACAGACACCATCATGGCACTGAGATGGGTGTGTGTCACACTGGTATGAGTGCATCAGGCACAGTAGCATTACTGGACATTTTTACAATCTCAGAGACACCGCTGGGTCAAGAGAATTTCACCAAACAGGAATAGACAGCCAGCAGTGATGAAAAGCTAAAGGATGACTAAAACAAATTGAGTACAGAAAAAAATAAGCTATTTAACTACTACAGGAACCAGTAAGTGAATTTTGTGTTTGTTTTATCCCCTCTAACAGAGAACAAATCTGTCCAAATGCTGCATTTTGCTTTGCTGATTGAACAACTAATTAACGCTCCACTCATGCACCATGCTTCAATTTGGATACAGATAAAAATGCATCCGACCAGAAACTCTCAACTTTGAGTCAGTGTGTTAATACTGTTAATTGGGGAAAAAACACAGTAACACAGACACAGCCTTATATTACATTAGTGTTCACCAGCCTTTGTAAAATTATAGCTTTTACCATGCTATCATGCTTTCCCAGGCTGGACAGTGAGTTAATTTTGCCAGTGGTTGGATAATTGCCATACCCACTCTATTCCTGCCTCTGAAATTTTATCCGAACAACAAGGATGGCATATCTCTTCTCAATGGGGAGCTGATGGGTGATTTGCTCTCTATTAGATGATGAGAGACGAATCGGTGGACGTTAGTCCAATGTAGCCTCAACAGCTTGCCCTCTCTTAATAACACTTTATTGCCGACTTGTCTTGGTGATGTATTCCTTCCTTGGGTTGCCAGACGCTCTTGCCCGACTCCCCACGAGAGAAGATTGTTAATTGATAGTAAATCCCCCTGATAAACACATCCTCAATGTACTAATAATTAATAAAGCCATTTGCACAAGTAGAATGTTTTGCAGTGCTGCAGTTCTACACACATGGCAAAACAGTCAAGTACCTTAGACTGAAGCCATCACTCTAAACATCATTAAAGTCAGCAGGGCCACGTGACAACCCAGCTGCTCTCTGCTGATGAGCAACACTTCTGGCCAAACAACTTTTAATAGGATGCATTCAAAGCGTCAGATCACATTTGCCTGCACTATTTAAGAAAGTGCATTATAATGAATCAAACATCTTACTTGAGTCTTCTGTATTAGTTCCATTAGAATAACAAATGAACCACAGGCAGCGCTGTTTAGACCTCACATATCTGGAATCGAGAAAATATCCATTCATGTCCTCTTTACTCAAAATAAGTTGTAGTTTCATCTCACTTACCTAAAAAGAGAAGACAGAAAGAGAGACGGTAAGTGGTGGGACATAAATAATAGAGTATAAGGCATAACAGGGCAACATAATATTTTTGTGCATTTTTAAATTTAGCTTTCTTAAAAAGAAAGAGCACACACAAATACCACCTCTGAAGAGAAAAATAAGTCAATAGTTGAGGCAGCACTACACAAAATGTCCATCCCTTCCAAAGATAGGATGGAATAGACCTTGAAAATACACAGGCAGATTTGCAGAATCGTCTATCATGGATATGTCTGACATCAATAATTTCATGAACAACTTGAATATAATGAATAACTACACACAATAAAATACAATATTCAATCATTCTAAACCACATGTTTGCTACACTTAACTACAGCAGTCAATGTGTACGTTTACTTATAAAGCCCATTATCACATTGTTCAATGTACTTCACATAAATAGAATATATAATAAAATAAAGAGAGAATAATAATCAGAATACAATAGAAATAAAAGAATACAAAACTGAATGTGCAACAGATGTGCAAATGTTTAAAAGAAGGACAATTGTGGGTTTTTTTACAGTTTAATACTAATGAGCATTTTGTTCCAGCAGAGAGGTGCAAATTTTTTTTGTTTCTATTTTTTTTTACCTATAACGTCTAAGAAAGTACAGGGAGCTTTACACCAAGAACACACATATTGAATATACACATGCTCCAGGATCAATGTTTGTAGCACTTTTACTGTCAACATGACAGAAGTTCCTTCAGTAACCACACTGCCAAGCAGAGTGATAACAGAACAGCTGAAATTGCATTTCTCTTATAAATGTAATTTAGCAGAGGCAATTTTCGAGAGGTGAATGAGGAGCGAGGAACGAGGAGCTTCGCGGAACAGCACAGTCATGGAATGGCTGCATGGAGAGGAAACAAGACAGTCCTAAGTAAACAGCACTACCACTATCACTAACTACCAGACTGAAAGAAAATTTTGCTAATGGCTTAAAGGATACATGGGTCTCTGCCGCATCTCGGCCCAGAAATACAAGTCAACGGCCATGGTGCAGGTGGTGCTGGTTTTTGGCTGGGATTATGCACTTCTCGGGCTGACGGCCGTGCACCGGACAGATATTCTGTACTTTTCAGAATGCACAGATTGCCATTCCACCCCTGCCTCTCTGTATTCACTAGCTGAGTCTAAATGTAGGCTGTTAAGACACAGGCTGCAAAGGCACGGTAAATATGGGTGACCCTAAAGGCGGTTCTATTAAATAGCAAAGCGATAATCAGTTCAGATTCCAGCGCTGCCTGTGTTGATTTGTATCTTTTAATACGGTTTCGGTCATGGCGAGTTTAGGCCTAAGGCCTCAGACCCATTATACAATATACATTCAATTAGGGATTTTAATTCTTTTGCAATCCAGGGCTTGCTGGGCTGAATTAAATTCAGAGTTTATGGAGAGCACTGTTTGTGACGATGAATGTGCATGTGGTGTGTTTCTGAAAAAATCTATTTCCAACTTGATCTGTGTATAATTAAAACTTGATATTTACATACAGCACAGCACATACAATTTATCAGATTTATTAAAACTGCACAATCCCTGGAGACAATATAAAACAGCATGCTTCAAAGAGCAACCCAGTGGCTCTGATAAAAAAAAGAAAAAAGGACTAAAGCAGCGCCTACTAAAACACAAGACTTATTAAAATAGTAACTCAAAGCCTACAGGTGATTTCAGCATTAAAAAGAGTCTTATGGGGCTGAGTGCAGACGGAGGGAAAGATAAGTGCTACAAAAGCAAATCATTTGCCCACAATTATTACAGTGCAGATAATAGCAAGTACAGCTTTCTGAAGCATCTTCAGAGCTGAAGAGGAGGCCTGAGGCATAAAGTGCAGAGACAAATGGAGAAATGAAACAGGAATGAAGAAGGCAGAGGAATGCTGGTCCATCTTGAGGCACAAAGGACAAGATAGTGATTTTGAGCTTTTGCATTAAAGAAGGAAAGCTCATGAATCTCACCTCCCTAACTGCTGCTCCTTTTGGCCAAGCGAGGCTTCTTCTAGACGCTGTGGCACTTCTAAGACTCCTTTTTTCATGCTAATGTATCTCGTGTTTTGATCAGAAAGGTTCAGTCGCTCCAAGGACAGCAGCGGTGGGTGACAGAGATATAGTGCACAATGACTCTAAAGAAACCTGCAGCATTGCTCCCGGCCAGACAGATCTAAAATACAATGCATATTGCTCTTATTACACGCACCTCTGCTGAAAGGAGTTTGAAAAATTAATTTCATGCCTGATTTAAAACATCCAAACGCTTGAGCGAGCTCCCTGCCTGGTATTATAAACATCCACGGCTTAATCTCGCCTGGGCACTGGTGCCAAATCGCACTTTCTAATACCTCCTTTCCATCATGACAGGGCCGATGCTGGTGCTGGGGCTGGTTCTGGTGCGGAGCCAATTCTGTCTTGGTGCCATTTGAGAACTAGCCCATGAGAACCCAATGTAAAATGGCAGAAGTTATGTTAATTTAAATGGGAAGAAAAATGCTAACCTAACCCTGACCCTAACCCTTGCTTTCTATGAATTTGTTTTAAAGTAATTATACCTTGCATTTGAGTGCTGCCTGCATTTAGGGACTGCAAATATCATTCCTAACAGACAACGATTGTGTTTCAGATGACTGTTAGGTAGAGTTTGCTATTTTGGTGCATATGAAATACTTTCTCTTTCGCTGTTTAAATTTTGTGGCTACCTTTGTTCATGTTTTGTTAAAACAGCATGAAGTTTCTTTTTGGTAGACTTCTGGTAGAGGAACGTCAGTGGTAAAAAAAAAATTACCTGAAGTTTTATAGAGCTGTTCCACCTTTTTTTTTTATTTAAATTTTTTTTTTAATGAAATATATGGAAACTTTTCTACATTAGACACTTCTTTGGTGGGAAAGGGCACTGAGTAGACAGAAAAGTCTCTGGGCTGTTGGAGAGGAATGACCTGGCTGAGGCTGACGAGCTTTTCTCCTTTCTCAGTGATTTGTCATGTCACGCCAGAGGTGTCACACTGGTCCTCCTAGTGCCGAGGGCACCTTAGAATAGACATGCCCCTCTTAAAAAAAAAAAATCAGGGCACTACACCACTGCAGTGCACCAGGACTAAAGAAGATACACACACACACACATGCACACACACACACACACAAACACACACACACACACACACACACACACACGCACACACACATTCTTTTAATTATTCAAAAATGAATTAATAAAATTTATGTGTCATTCTCTTTTAAACATACATTTGGTTTATATTATACATATTATTGTTCATTTAAAATGGTTTAAAGTGAAGTTTTACTGAAGACCCAGGTGGGCAGGCAGGCAGGAGAGCACTTTGAAATTACTGATGTTCTGAAAGTATTCAGCCTTTCAGGCAATTCTGAGAAGACTCTCTTGCTTACTTAGTTCCTTCACATTTTTTCTCTCTGTTTATGCATCTTGTACAATAGAGAGGTTCCAATTTAATAGTGAAATGTTCTGTAATTTTAGATACAGTGAGGTTCAGTGCAGGCCGCATGTCTGCACACAAACCAGACAGATTCCCACTGTACTCAGTACTTATTAGCATGGTAATTAGTGTTAATCAAATCATACTCTTTGGACTCTCATGTCATCTGTGGCTTATTAATGATCTCTTATTCTAATGACTGTGCTTTCATTGTGTGCCTTTCTATTTGAATGCTGACCACAGTGTGGGACCTGTACATTATCGAATATAAAATCCAGTGTGTATATAAAAAATATTCAAATTCAAACTCCCTCAAAATATTCAAATGTTGCTCTTTTGCAACCTGAAATGAATGAACAAATTATAACACCCTCAGAAAAAAAATAAAAACTGAGATGAAGGACCACCTTCTTCCTAAAGGATAAATGATCACCTCCTTCCTAAAAACAACATGTGAACTCAGATGGAGTCATATGGAACTAATCACATTCTCCACTGCACAACAAGCTGACTGGCATCCACCTGCAATCAAGTGTAATTGTTTTGATTAGTTCAGCATAAAAACAGCTATTCCTGGACTGTTCTAGTGCTTGGCAGTGCATCTGAAAGCAAACAATCAATTACGGGTGGCAAAAGAGCTCTGGGATAAGGCTGCCCACTATGTATGAAGATATGCTGCAGTGAGAAGATGAAGGAGGTCCACTGGGAATGCTGAAATTAAGAGACCAATGCTAACCAAAAACAACACCCTGGGCCTCGTTCTTTGCTCTATCTGATGTTGAAAATCTGACATTTTCACGCTGACAGCAAGCTTTAATGTTGCAATCAGCAGCTATGCACGAGGGACTCAAATGCCAATCCAGGCAAATACACTGCATCAAAACACCTCTCAGAGACTCAGAGACAGAGATTAAGAGCCATAGTAAGAGACTCAGAGACAGAGATCATTACACGTTAGATGGTGAACAGAAAATGTTCACCATCTAACAGAACCAAGGCCAGTACATTCTATTAACTGAGAGTGAAAGAGATACTGATGCAAAAAAAGTTGAGGCAGTAAAAAACAGAAACTGTTTAGCTCTTGCCTGTAGAATTAAATTTCTTTACACTGGTTTGGAGCCCAACACAGATATGATCAAAACTCCAGTACTGTTGGGTGGTTGCATAATAAAAGGCTCGCTGGCATTAATAGCGTGATAGCGATCCTCAATTAGATATGAGATTGTAGTCTCTCTCTCTCTCTCTCTCTCTCTCTCTCTCTCTCTCTCTCTCTCTCTCTCTCTCTCTCTCTCTCTCTCTC
>JBBMFX010000033.1:6755999-6770359 GCA_037832545.1 Rhabdalestes septentrionalis | reverse complement strand
TCTCTCTCTCTCTCTCTCTCTCTCTCTCTCTCTCTCTCTCTCTCTCTCTCTCTCTCTCTCTCTCTCTCTCTCAGTTTGGATTAATCTATTCAATCCCTGCACCTCCCACTGATGTTCCCAGCTAAGTGGCTGCTGTATCGCCAGCAGAAATGAAATCATCTTCAATTAGAGATTATTAGTCTTTAATATGCCATTTCTCATTCTAAATTAAAAACCTCTTTAATAAAAGTAGCACGCATGCCCAGAATCTCTGCTTTGTATCTTTATGCATATTGCTGCAGGAGTCCAGCTAAATATCTCCATAGTGGGACATCACTTTTTCAGACTCACCATATGCCAAATCAAAGCATGCATGAAATAGTCAATTTGTATTGATTTCTATTTAGCCACATTACCACTGTACAAACTGTATGAAACTTGCCTCAATGGTAAACTGTAAAAAAAGATCTGTGTCCTAGATAAATTAAAGTTATGCTGAAGGCTACATCGAGACTCAATACAGATGTTTCTCTTCTTAATCTGCATGAAGGAGATGTCACAACTGCATGTTTTTTTAGTGTATAGATCAGGATGTAAGAAATGTATTAGGTACATTGACATACACGCACAGTTTATTTTAGTACAATTTAGTACATTTTAGTACAACTTTTGTCAACAAATTTTCTGTCAAACTACTACTGCTATTAGTAACAAAACTACCATCTCTCATGAAATAATGAAATATAAAAAGCTTTTAATGAACTCATAGAACAGCCCATTCATGTTATGATTAAATAAATGAAAACTGGTTTAGTTGATATTTAGACTTATCTAGCTAGGAGTAACTAGCTAGACAACATCTTTTCCCAGGGACGTCAATGTATTTTTCAAAAAGGTAATGCAATACCCCACTCTGCTCACATTTCAAAGGCATGGCTGGTGAAGAAGAGAGTCCAGGCACTGCACTGGCCTGCCTGCAGTCCTGTCCTGTCCCAACAGAGAATGTGTGGAGAATTATTAAACGACCCCACATCTTAAGCCGTGTTTGCGGGAAGAGTGTTTCGTGAGAACAGAAACATTACAAAGTGGTAAATGATTAACCATTTCAACTTTTTTTGGAATGTGTTACAGGCCTAAAATGTAAGAATGGATGTTTATGAACAAATGAAATGAAACCTGAACTATTTTGGTTCATAACGCATTCAATTAAATAAAGTCCAAGTACGTTTACATTTTTTTTATTTGAATGTTCCATACTGTTCCAACTTTTCTGATTTGCAGGTTAGGTAGCATAGCAAGACAAATACTGGTTCTTCTTAAGACATACATTTTATCATAGATTTTATAATGATCTGCAATAGACAGCAGACAATGCATCATACAAACAGACCAAACATGCCAACGTTAACCCATTTGGATGAGTCACAGTAAAAACTCTTTCACATTGTGCCGTGTACTGAAAAAAATCATTTCTGTCTGTGGTTGAGTTTCAGTTTGTGGTCAAAGGAACAGATCTTAGAGAGGAAGGAACAGTAGCTCTCTTGGAGTTAGCCATCAGCGGTTACCTGTTTCGCTGGTATGGACGTTAGTCCCCTCTCATATTTCTCTTGCAACTCTTGCACCTCAGGGGCAGCATATCCCCCAGTCAGCTGTACGATATTACTTCACTTTAGTGAGGCAGAATATACATTTTAAATGGTCAGTTGTTAAATATAAAAAGAGAGAGCAATAATAAGCCACTGTGATTGCCAAAATCATTTTACTTCTAAAGTGGAAATTTTAAAAAATATATCTGTATATACACCACACTGTTATATGTACAGCAACCATGAACAATCCTAATTATCCTGAATATTGACATTTAAAAGTGACCCAAACAGTGAAACACAGAGAGAGAGTTCTCATCTCTGCCATATAAATAATCGTCCACTCAGCTCATTACAGCTCAAAATCTGACATCCAAACCGGTCATTTCACACATTCCCAGGGTGGCATCCGTCACCTCAGAAAGTGGAAAGTGCTTATATCTAATAGAGGATGATTTCCCTTCAGCATGAAGGATCCCCTGCTCAAGAGAGCCATCATTTACTATAAATGGCTGCACCATAGCACAAAATCCTGAAGGTTAATCAAAAACAGGGGTTCAAGAAGAATAAGCACCTTTGGACCAAACCTGCACTGACAAAGCCCTCATGTACATGATACAAAAGAACGAGCTCTACAGTCATGGTCTGCTTGCTGTCCTGAGGGCACTCTAACCTGTTCCTGTCTAGCTAAATGCAAAGTACTCCTACAGTTCTGCTTAAGCTCTGTGATCCTCTGAGCAAGGCTGCACAGAGGTATAGCTGACGGCGCTGTGTGCCCCCAAAGCACTCAACAGTCCAACCAATCAAGATACACAGTACAACTTCTGATTGGAAAAAACAATGTACACTCCCTGTACAACACCATTCATCCAAACTATCTGTACCCAGGTGCTGCACCATCGCACGTCTTTTCTGTATGCTTTGTCTTTGTTGTGTCTGTCCGGAGGGTTCATGTTACATATTAATGCTGATATCTGTCCTGCATAAAATAAATGAAAAGATAGAAGGTAACTGGAATTGCACAAAATGAATCACTGCTACACACTGCGTTTGTGATGTGACTTAAAATATGCTGAAAGCCTTGTTGTAAAAAGACTAAAGACAGGCCTCTATCATTTTGAGCTACACTGTTTCTTGGATCCCATTAAAGGCCTGTATTACTGAGAACACCAACAAAAAGTCATTTGGAACATCTCAGGTTAGTAAAGATGCAATGAATGAAAATTTGAATGATTTATTAAAGGTCTTTTTTGTAGACAGCACTCATTTGAAGCATTATAAAAGCTAATACTGTGATAACAAAAACAAATGTTTTATTGTTCAGCCTTAAAAAACAAATGTAGAAACAGCCGCTTCAAATCCTTTCAGCAGGTTATGTAGCACATGCACTGCTCTAGTCTCAATATTTTCCACTTTGAGTTGGTTCCTTTTCATATGTTATTACTTTAAATGAACACATAGTTATCTGATTGGTATTCCTTTAACAGATATTAAACAGAATAAATTTGAAGCTGCCCTTCCTCTGGCATGCCAAAATCATGACTCATAATCAGAATAAAAAAATTTTGTTGGTCCTGGAGGAAACTTCTTTTGTAACAAACACAGAGACAAAAAGATGAAAATCAATATAAAATATGATATAAAAGATATCCAACGACTGATTTCTAAACAGGTTCACTATTTCATCTGAAATATTGCCTCTTTTTTTGAACATGTCCTATGTAGCTTCTTTAAGACAAATCTTCAAGAAGAAGTACATCAAAAAGTAGGATCTGATTCAACTGCAATGTCTTTGTGAATCCAGATAAAATTATACTGTGGAACAACTGAGGCCCTGTTGCACCTAGTATTGCCCCAATCCCCTGTCACATATGACAGAAAATGATCTGTGAGCTGTCGTAATAGCATAGCAAGGTAATGGGAGAAGTCTGATCTTCTGCAAATTTCCTTAATGTGCTTGAAACACATTATCATTTGGAAAGGGTGAAAAATAATGAAACGCAGTGAAATAATATAATGTGGAAGTACGTAAGGGAAGGCCTATAATGGTTATACAATGGCTTTAATAATGTGAGTTTCTAATATACATTGGAATAGCCAGTATACACACTCACACCATTCATCATTTATGGCACATATATATGTAAATGAACATCAACATTTGTCATTCAAAAATGCATAAATGTAATTTAGCACTCAATGGTGGATTCGAAGGTCAGTTATAGTGGGATTTGAAAAAAGAGAGAGAGGGAAAAAACTGACATTTATGCATGTGAATTAGCTGACCTGGCTTGGCAGTGTGTCTAGACTCCTAAATGAAAATTATTAGTATTCAGCTATGTTCTTAGGCGAGTTCTCACTCTGGCCTTGTCATAACATGAGCAACTGTCGGTATTTATCAACACGCTGCCCAAATCCAGGGGCTCAAGGACATAAAAGGATAATGTGAGAATAAGCCAAAAACTGTTCAAGTTTTAACATCATCCTGACCCAAGGTTATATCACAAACCTTACGTTTAATGGAAACTGCTGTTGTTTGCATACTGTGGACAACAGGGATACATATAACGCACAGAGACTGTTTTGACTAAACCTTTGTTAGACAACATCAGGGCTGGTGTCACTGACCCTCCAGAACAAGGTATGGGCATCCCTGGTCTTCAAAGAGAGATTAAGTAATAATAAAGTGAAGACATCCCTAATAATCACACATGATTCACCACAGCACACATTCACTGAGGTCGATCGATGTATCGGTTTTGCCAATTAATTAGCACCAATAGTTGATTCTCGGAACTATCGGTTATCAGCAAAAATCCACTCCGATAGTTTTTCCGGGTTGCGTCAGAGCTTAAGCGGCTGAGAACGGTCCGATGTCCTTATTAGGGATGGGTACTCGGCCCTGGTGCCTAATTATAAAAGACAGAAAAAACTATAAACTTTAACGGTAACGATTCTGCTGTCGGTTCTGGAGAAATTAAAAAAGAGGACAGGAGAGAGCTCCCACGCGCACACAAGACAAGTCTCTCGCTCTCTCATGCTCTCTCTCTCACACTCTCTCTCTCTCCCTCTCTCTCTCTCTCTCTCTCTCTCACTATCTCTCTCTCTCGCTCTGTCTTCCTCGCGCACACGCAAAAACAAACTCCCAATCTCTCCCATATACACGCACAGCCTCACTTTCTCTCTCTCTCTCTCTCTGTCTCTCTCGCGCACGCACACGCACACACACACAAACATCCCCCCCAATGGACATGACATGATTATTCTGATAAGGAATATGAGGATAAATAAATATACTGGTTACTATCTTGTAAAGTACAGAGACTAGACGTTAAGAAACACAGTTTTGATGTGGGTTATTTTGTAGCAATATGCTAAGCTAGGATTGTGAAATTATGTCATCTTGAATATTTTGATTAAGAATAAGATATGTTAATGTTGTTAATGTTGTCTGTTATGTGACTGTTTTTTTTTTATATGTAACTTTAAAAGGGTTAATGGTAATGAATGTTGTTCTTAGGCTTTGTGTACAGTGTGTAATTCTATTTGGGATGAATGTTTGGTTAGGTGGTTTGTTAGGCGGCGATAGGTAGCCTTTATTAAAATACTATGGAATTTCCATGCCATTGCACTATTCAGACATAGTTGCCTTTCATCACTTCTGTAAAGGTGAAAACGTGAATGTATGAATGTATTTGGATGAATTACATAAAGGTAACTTTATTGACCATATCTACTGATGTACCACACTGAGACAAAAGTAAGATATTTTGTTATTGTTGTTCGTAAATAAACAGATGCACGTTGGATGAAGTACTGAACAGCAGCAGCCAGTGTCATATCCTTGTTTTATTTACCTGCTTACAGGAACATAATCTTTATTATCATGGTACCCCTATTGGGACCATTAATTCGTGCACACAATACAAGAGGGCTCGCACGCACACAAGACGAGAGTTCATTTGGTAGTGAGTCCAATATTTTTATATTTGGGTTAGAATTAGGGTAAAAGTATTGTTATCCTGTTCTCAATTAGTTTTTAATTAAAAAACACAACGGAAGAACCGATAAAAGTACCGATAAAGTACCAAATCAATAAGCAGTATCGACAGAAGTAGTAATACCATTAAAACCATAGCGATACCCATCCCTAGTCCTTATACAGTGCGAGAGCCAACATATCTATGGCAAGAGCCAACTCTATAGGCGAAAATCGCTGAAAAGCACATGCTATTGTTAATTAATATATTCATATTTATTTCATATATAGCACAGGTTTTATTTTAAATCCAGTATCCATTTAAAAAACTATCCGTTAATTAATCTGTTATCGGCAAGTACGGACCAACCTAGCCATCGGTATCAGTAAAATTCCATATCGGTCAACCTCTAACACAGTGTAAACTATGTGAAATTCTTCTCTACATTTAACTAATTTACCAAGTGTAGCAGGGGGCTGCCACTAATTGGGTGCAGCCGGGGAGCAGAACTAGCAGTCCAGGGATTCAAACCCACAACCTTCCCACAACTCCCTAACCACTAGGCCACCAACTGCTACTGAACTATTCATTGGTTACTGGTTGCTCATGTTACATTGATACATTGTAAAAAAAAAAACTGACAAAGAAGAAATACTTCAGTGAAGGTCAGTAGTCATGAGACTCCATGACACCAACATTTCATGATAACAGAAATGGCTTATTCAACAAGTGTTATTTTTCTGAACACTTGTCATAACATTAAAATTCACAAAGCATGACAACTAGTACTCACTGAAAATAGTATTTAAAAGTGTTTTATGTCGGTTTATGTCAGGTGTAATGAAAGGCTTCTGCAGCATAAAACTGCACCTTTTTCAATACACCAAATAATAAGGCATTCCATGGAATCGCGTGTGAAATTGGAAAAATACAGCCAAGCCTGAAATTGTCCCTTGATTGACAGAGCAATTCCACCCATTATCCATTTCATTCACACCGGTCCCATGCACCGTCTGTCATTTCAGAAAGAAAACCATAATTTATCTAAACTGGCAAAACCTTGAATGCAAATGAAGTGGATTGAGAGTTCTTTGAAAGAAACTCCGCTGCAGTCATACAAATCTTTTTTTTTCTGTGTCTCCAACAGCTTCTGCAATTTCCTGCATTGAAAAGAAGTTTGCTTAGTTAATTCCATTGTTTATTTGTCTTCAATAATAGGTGCCACTCTCATTCTATGTAATTGCGTAGAAGTGGGTGATGGGGGGCTTTCAGTATCGTGTTCAAACATTGCATATTAAGCAAACAAACACATAATTATTCATTATCATAGAGACAGATGGGTATCTGCTTATAAAATTCGAAACACTCAGATTAGACATTTAAATCTCTTGCTCTCGGTTGCCCAACGTCTCGCCATAATTGGCCTGCAGTAGCCCAACAGGAATTGCAGTGGAGTTACAAAGAGTGCTTTGTCTCCGCTGTCTGTGCTTCATGGCTTGCATGAATAAGTATTGCTCTGCAAGCACACTCAAGATGAAGAGTGTGAGACGGAAAAAGACGATACAATTCACCAAGGGGGAATGGCTCCTCTCCTGCTAATCAACACATCTACACTGCGAAAACTGAGAAGCAACAGAATGCACAATTACTATGGCCTTATCAAGCACTGTTAAGGAAGTGCTACTATCCCTTTAATGATGGTGAGAAACATAAAACCATGATCATGGGTTTCAGTGGAATAAGGAAACGTCTATTATAGTGGTTTTCATCTAGGAGGTGGCCACAATTTTGGCTTTTAACATAAATATATTTTCTGATTCTATTACTAGAATAAAAACCCTGTGGCCATTGCAAATGCAATGTATGATCATTTCTGTATCATACAGCTAATTGACCCATCTATGATCCATGTACTTTCAAAGCATTTTTTATGAGGTTAGAATACTTTATAGACTTGGCAAAAATCCCATTGCACTCCATGAAAAACTGTAGCACACTAATCCCTAAATTTAGAACTCTATTACTATGAAATGGTTTTTTTTGTATGTGTGTGAAAAGGGACACTGTGAAAAAAAATTTTTTTTGCGAACTTCAAATCTAAACCTAACCCTGGATTATCTCTCTCATGACAGCGGATCATTTTGTACCAGGATACTTATGCTGTACACCTGACCTACTCCAGAGCATGTTAACTTTGGGATTGTGCAACAATCAGGACCAAAAATCTGACCAATTACAAAAAGCCCTTTGAAGGTGATAGACCCCACTGATAATCATTTTTATTTGTGTTACATTTAATTTGAAATTTAGATGGGATCCTTCTCTGAATGTCCTTCACGGGGCAGGCCCCAGGTCAAGATTTTAGTTGTGCTATCAAGACTAGTTCTAGTTCACTATTTTGAACATTACTGGCTAGCTAAATTAGCACTGTAGACAACACCACTATGCCGCTAGTGTAGTATTTTCCCATCGTACTTACCATATAATATTTAAACATCCATTTACAGTCAAAGCACTTCCTGAGCTGGTCATCAAACACGACAGTGTACTTAGGTAGTGCATGTTTTCTCTGGTTCCATGTCTTTTACATCATTTATAAGATAGGTGACCAATTTATGACTCCATTAGTGACTCCATTTCCAAGTCTGTTCTTTCATTCCTGCTTTAGTAAGCTCAGGCAGAAAGACCAGGGGTGGACAACAAAGCTTGGCCCCATACTTCATCCAAGGTTGAATCAGAGAGGGCACTCCATCCTCTGTTAGTTTATGTTAGTTACTCTCAAATCCAGTGCCTCTGTGCGGGTCGTTAGAATTGAGAGAGGGTTTTACAGCCCACCACAAAAAAGCCAATTAAACTCAGGGACACTATAAGCTCTTCTGAAGGTAACATGGTGCCATCAGAGGCAACAGCCGCTAGTGTGAAATGTCTCATTGAGGCTGGAGCAATTTATTTTCAATCTGGCCGAATCTGGCTCACAGATAACAAAGAAACTGATCATGAACAACAGTGCTTCAGGGAGGAGCAAGAAAAAAAAAAAACAATCTCCCATAGAGCTGAAGCCACCATAGCTATTGTGTTACATTCTGCAATACAGTGGTTGACCAGAGCAAGTTCCAGTTTTTTCATTTTCATTTTTTTGACCGTGTTCATGTAGATTCAGGCTACTCCTTCTTAAGGTCTCATTATACCGCCTGAGACAGGTTATATGATGCTTCTGTGGCTGGAAAAACCTGATCTTAAAAAAACACCTGTGCTACATCTAAACTTTTCATAAGGTTACATCACCTCCTCAAACCTCGGAGTAAGACAGTTTAATCATAAAATAAAAAAAGCAATATCAAATATGGTTTGCAATATTTGCAATAGAACACGAAAGGTCATTCTTGAGGAATTATGGTATTATGGCATTATGAAATAAGAGCACATATGCAAAGCCTCTACTTCTAAATCAGTCAAATCACCACCTAATTCCATCAAAACATAAAGTACTAATCCCAAGACTTGAGCAGTTGGTGATCGAGCTTAAGTGACTGAAAATGTTTGGAACAGCACTGCAGGATTACACGCTTCTTCAATAAGCATATTATCATATTAAATACTAAGGAGCTATGGTGCATGGAAGTTATTCATTAATTTGTTCCAGGTCTGGTTTTAGAGCACCTTTTGTTCTAATATTTTTCCTATGTAGCCTCTTTTGCACAGGGTGCTTTCGTGAGAGCAACTGATTTTAGCACTAAAAAATGTCGATGTCAAAAGTGTAGGAAAATATATTAATGGATTATATGTCATTTATCCTGGAGGGCATAATCATACAATACAAAGTCAATGTGCATAATTCAGAACTCCTACTCACTATGGTATTGCCACCTAGGGTTCAGCAAATGATGACATGTTATTATTGTTGCAATGAATTACATCACACCACAGGTTTTGAATTTCATTGGTACAGGGGTGTAATGGTTCACCCTTTTCATGGTTTGATAAGGTCTTCAGATTCTGAGCCTTGCTCCAGTTCGTATCACAGTCCAGCTTGGAAACAAAGTAAATCAACTTTAAGGCATGGATTTTTTAATTGAACATACATTCAGATACATATTCTAAAACTTTGCAATTCTATTGCATTTCTTTAATCTGTATTCTTTTATTTCTTCCAATAGTCATTCAATTTCTTTAACCACCTATTCCTTACTAGGCTCATGGGTACCCGGAGCCTCTCCTGGGGTCTACAGGGCCCAGGTGAGGCAACAGTTCACCGCAGGGCACGCACACACACACCATTCATTCAACCTCAAAAACAATGTTCTACCATTTTCAACCCAGCAGTTACGTTGGAAGTCTCATGTAATTTTAACAGTCCATTTATCACAGCATTTATTAAGCGCAATTGTTAGCAATCAGGATCTACAAATTGGTGCAAAGCCATATATCTATTTAGGCTGCACACTCATTAACACTGAGCAGTCTGTTTTCTTAGTGAGACAAAAAAATCACTTGCAATGTGACATGAATTCTGCACCAAAATATTCAGATTTGATTCTGATTCTTACATCACTTCAATGACACTGTGCTTCCAAACTGCACACTGCACAACTACTTAAAAAACACTGGCCAATTAAACAAAACCTGTGAACAGCCAGTGCATAGTAACTGCATTAACTGTATAGTACTTCATTATTGGCCCTTAGGCCATTTATGAGTTGTCATTAAATAACCGTTTCTTCTAGGTACTGAATGCTTTGAAAATACTGAAAAATAGTATAATGATATATAAATGATATAATGATATTTTATAACCTTGCCTGAATGTGGTACTGCAATTTAATTTTGCTCCAATTTGTCCACAAACATAAGAAATAGCATGATATCAAAATGACATGAGGTGTTGTAATGTTGTTACTGTTTTATTGTCTGGCTGTGAGAGTTAATTTCTCTAAAAACCTTATAATTCAACTGGCATTAATAATTACTTAAAATGGGCCTTTCAGTACCATACATATTCATGAATTTTTTATGAAGCTAGCGATAAAACTATAGTAGCACATTGTTTTATCCAGATATTCTTACAATGCATTTAACGCATATTACCCATACAGCCATAAAACAAACAAAAAAGATCATAAAAGCGTACTGGCCCAAGGGCAAGTTAAACCAGGTGCAATCTGAATGCTAACATGAAAGTTCCCCCACATCAAATGAAGGTAATATTCTTGCATGACTGATTCCACCATTGAGACATTAGAGTTCAATAGGAAACCGCATTCCGCCACATACAGGGATCATCAAATGCGGGTCGTCTGTATGCAGAGAACCACACGTTACTTCAAAGTGTTCAGTGCGGTGCACACACTAGGGAGTGTGCATTGAAGTCATCTCTAGAAAATAATGCTCAGCACCCTAGATGGGCTATTTGCACTCCTAAGCTGAATGCTGTCATAAAGGAAAAGAGATACTCTCTTCTATTCTCTGGCACAGATTCAAAGTAGGCCTTAAAATTACCTTGGAAAATGTCTCCCAAATTCAAACATATTAAAATAATATATTTTTGATGACTGAATTGACTATATTTGTGATACAAAAGTGATGCAACATTTGACTACATCATATACATCATGACAGGAAGTTGTGTTAAATAAATGTTAGCTGAAGCTCTCTTGTGTCTGCTTATTGTGTCAGCAAGTTAAAACAAACACCTGAAGCTATAATGAAATATTTAAAGTGTTCAAATTCCCTGTTCAGGTAGCAACCTAACCGCTACAGTCAATTGTCAGTGTACTGTTGCTGAAGCTAGGCCCTGGGCCACATAAATGTGTAATTCCACCCCTCTAGAGGCAGCAGAGAGCTGTCCATGGTGCTGAACTCACCTGGATATCAACACCTGTGTTATATACATTCGCAGCCCCTACTGCACCTACTATGTCAATTGCCTGCAGCATTCTGTACCCACCCTGCATGTTCTAGACCCCTCACCCAACCCCTCATTTCTCTAAGCCCAAACAACCTTGACAAAAACCATGTTGGTTCTAGTGGGACAGCAGGTTCAGTGACTAAATCTTACTTATAGTGGTATAAAGTTACGGTTCATGGATCAAATGCCAACTTACTATAATGGTTCCAGCAGTTATGATTTACTAAAACAAAATTAAACACATCTCATTGTATTAATGAATAAATGTTTTTTCTGTAAATTCATATTAATATAACAACGTCAATTTTTTTTATTGATATTGTGTTGTTTGTGGATGTGTTGGAACTTGTTTAGACTGTGTTTGTGCTGCCATGTTTTGGTTACAGTTGTTTTGAAAGCTGTCGATTGCTCACCCAATGTAATTTCCCTTTGAAGGGAAATAAAGCTGAAGCTGAAGCTGCGTGGTTTTACTTTTAATTTTCAGGCCTGACCCTCTGTAGACCCTAAGCAATCCGAAACAGTTTCATACATCTAATGTAATGCCAAGAATGCAGCTAATTACTAACGACTGTGCAATTGCACATACTTGCATTGCTAAATTTTCCACACCAGTCATGGTATGGCCTAATTGAAATAGACCTACCCATGTATGATATTCCCCTGGGTCATTTCACCTCGAGAAGAAATGCACTGTACATAGCACCACTGAGACTCTGAGCACAGCTCTCATCTACATGTTAATATTCATTGATTCAATGTAGCATGAATTATGTGGACTCAACAAAGTCTGAGGGTAGGCCCATGATAATAACCCTTATAAGGGAGGCTGATGAGAATAAAAACTTAATAGTCTGCATGGCGGACTCATTAAATAAACGAGTCGTACAGCTATTGTCCTTCACTATAACAGAGCTCTGGTCTCCCAAGTGCTGTCCTGTCTGAGCACTGTCCTCAGCTGTGCTATTGAAGCTCCTGAAAGGGATATAAACCCTCTTTACAGCTGCTGACACAGTGCAGAATTTCTACCTTAAGAATTTATATGCTGTGATTTTCCACATAGAAAAAAAGAAAATCCCCATCACTATCTGGCCCCAAATAATATCCAATTGCAGTTTGTACATTTGCACTACAGACAGTATATTGTGCAACATAATACATCTTTAATGAAATTCACTTTGTGTTGACCTCTGACATGACTTCTCTCTCGTCTTTTTTCAGAAAGCATAAACAGTGTTCAGAGAGTAGTAATCAATCATTTTTTTCAGCTTTAATGTGAATCCCCTTCCCAGGGTCCATGCTCTCGACACGCAGTGACCTTCAAACCAGTTGGGTAATGATTAATTTTGCAAAAACCTGTTCTATTATTCATGACACTTTATTCTGTAACATTTTCATCCCAGATTTCCCTCCTACACTAGTCAATTCTATTTTTTTCATACTGTGTCAGAATAGGCCTCTGTTCTTGTGGGGCAGTTTATAAATTCCTTGTTTTATTCATCAGAGCACAAGGAGAATGTCCCTATGCCCCAGCCTACTAGGCAATAACATCAGGGGAATGTGATTAGATTACAGTTGAATACACAACACACACACACACACACAAAACCACACACACACACACACACACACACACACACACACACACACACACACACAGATACCTAGAGAGCAAAGAGAAGATTTTATCTCCATTAGTCGAGGGGGTTGTCACAGACACCTTGCCTGAGGACAACAGCCATTTTCTCATGGTAGGAATCTTCAGCCCAGCACCATGTGATTAATAAGATCCAGGAACTTCTGGGAGTGTTTGAAAAGTGTTGATTAAACTCGAATAGCAAGCTTAGCGTAACACTCTCACACTCTGCTCGCCCATCTGCCTCTTCAGCCTGTTTTACTGAATCAGAAGTGCATGCAGTACTGTTGTTCTGAGGCTGAAGGACTCGGCGATGTATTGCTTGCGTGGCTAGAAAAGGGATTTGGCACACTTCTGTTATCTGGGCTTAGAAATTTAATTAGAATTTATTGTTATTTTTTAATTTACTTACATGCTTATTGCTATTCTCCATATTTAAATTTTCTTTTTTTACTTAAATTTTATTCATATTTGAATTTCAATTTTGATTTTGAATGCCCTCTTAAATATGGTTTTAAAGAATGGATCTGTAAATGAACGAGAGTAATCATTTTTGGTTCCTTGAAGGACCCGTCAGCGTATCTTTCTTTGAAGAAACAGTGTGAATTTTTTTTTTCATGTTTAAAGGTTATCAGCCAGATATTTTCAAGTGTGTAAATCAGGACTGATTTACTTTGCATTAAATATTTCCACAAAAAAAACATCTTAATCTGCTCATGTCCAGAATTGTATTTTGTATTTGGCAACGAATTAGTTACAACCAAATCACTGATCCTATTACTATAATGGGTCTACCTTTATTGTATGACATGCTTCAGCAAATCTGCCCTTCAGTCATCACACTGTACAGGAGTTGGCATAGATGACTGGTTATTCATAATGCAATTACAAGATAATCCTAGTGAAAGTAAAGGCAGCATGCTATGGCGATGTTTCAGTAGACTGTGGCAGTTTTAATAAGCTTATCGTTCATAAGCATCATTATAAAGAGCTATCAGAGATATAATAACAAGCACCAATATGGTATTATGATCGTCTCATCTGCCAACTGCTCCATTCTGCTTCTGTCCTTACCGGGAACAATGACACACCCTCAATATTCCTGACATCTGGACTCAATAATCTCTCTTCCCTTCCATCTGTGTGTCTCACACGTACATGTTCACACACTCAAACATGCACAAAATACACTACATACTATTGTGTGTGTGTGTGTGTGTGTGTGTGTGTGTGTGTGTGTATATATATATATATATATATATATATATATCTATCTA
>JBBMFX010000033.1:6721617-6744802 GCA_037832545.1 Rhabdalestes septentrionalis | reverse complement strand
TGGGTAGTTTGTGTTTGTGTTTTGTTTGGGAGATTTTATTTTGATATGGAGCACACCCATTTTGATTTGTTTCTATCAAGTGTTTCAGCTGGCTGGTGTGCTCAAAGAGAATGAATTGCAATTGGTTTACACTGTTTTGAGTTTAGTATTTAAGTTTGTTAGTGTTTGTGTTTCGCCTTATTTCTGGTCCAAGTGCCTAGTTCCTTCTGTTTATTAAGTTAATAAAAGTTATCAGCATGCAAGTCTGCTTATGTGAGGGACGACATGACCAATTTTCTAATTTATAGTCCTGCTTCTTACTGTATTTGCTGCTGTATATAAGCTTTAAATAAGCCCAAGGACAGCAAAGTTTAGGTCATTTCTAAGTGAAACCAGCCCTGATCAAGACCACTCTACTTGCTACTGTCAATTAATGGCTAATATTATGCAAGTGATTTCCTGACCTAAATACGTGTCGAGCAAACCGTAGGTACACTTACAGGGTAAATTGCGCACAAGTATAATTTTATAAAATTATAACATTAAAATGATTGTTTTGGTTCCTCTGTTTCCTGTTCCCCACACCTGAGAGACCTTCAGGTCAAAAGTGAGTGGGTTATTTTTCATTTTTTAAAAGAAATAATTAAAACAGTATTTATTTAAATTGGTCTTTCTGTTTTGGTTAAAGGGGTGTTTTATTTTGACATGTGTAAGTGAATCTTTGTTTTGACTTGTTTTACTTCTCTTGGTATTTAAGAGTCCTTTGTCATTTTCCCCCCATATGTTACTGTTTGCAAGTTGCTTTCTTCCTGAAAGGGCACAGCCCAAACGTGACAACAATAATTAAATAGGCCTGTTTTATTCTAACAAATAATGAAAAGCTAGAGATGTCTATGCAATTATGATTGTACAAATTCTATGCATCTTTTTTTTAAAGGAGAGCAGACTTTATGTCCTTTAATGTAAAACAGTCAGTCAGACCTAATTCAGCTCCTTCGTTCAGAGCAAATGCTGCTAAAATTGAGCAAAGTCATATCAAATCAATTACGAACACACAAAGGACAGTCTGTCTAAGGGTCAGAGCACGTATGAAATCTCTGATCAACACTGACTCTTACATAGAGATACAAGCGGAAACAATGTGAAATTACACTACCAAAGCAAAACACAAAAGGTGACACAGGCATGTTCTACCTCAAACACTCTGCAGTAAAAGTTAGAGAAAAAAAGACAGATGTGAAGGGTGAAAAAGAGAAGAAAGAGAGAGAGAATGACAAAGCCAGACTGAGCGAGAGAGGTCTCAAGAAGCAACAAGGTCATACAAGCGTGGAGGAAACAAAAGACCCCTCTGTGCTCTGATGACTACGGTTCTCCACTCACACACAATGGGCCTCAGAACAGTCTGGGGCACCTGCTGCACAGCACTCCAGTCACACCGACTCACAGCATGGCGTCAATACACACCTTGTGCACAACATTTGCAGCCTGTCACATCTGCATCCAAACTGCCCTGACGGATGGAGGAGAACAGGGTTAAGCAAATGGATATTTGTACACATGACATGCGAGGTGTCAAAACGATCATGCCTATGAAGTGCAATCTCATGTTGCAACGCATAGCAACTGAATAAAACATAATAAAGCCAAAACGTCTATACTGATAAGAGTAATCCATTACAGCTAAAGAGATAACGGTTCCATTTAAGTGGAGCGATTTCAAATGACAGGGAAGACATCAAGATGGAACTGTATTGGACGTGGTGGCTTGGCACCTGCTGGCGTTTAAATGACTGATATTTCTGTTCCAGTTTGGGCGTGCTGAATGATGACAGCGAAACTGGTTATTTGTCTGGAAAAAACATTCCCCTTCCTCAGCAGGCATGCTCCTTTCAGAATTACCCTTTTCCCTGCTGCTACACAATCACACCCATTTCATCTCTCTCTCTCTCTTTCTCTCTCTCCAAAATTACACCACAACAGAGGATGTCAGTCTCCACTAAAGGCATTTGCGTAGAATGCATGATGAAAACTTGGTGTTATTTCCACTCAGGTTTTACTTCATACTTAGAATCTATAGTCCCTTATAATCATCAGGTGTTTAACAACACATCATTGTACTAGTGCTGGACTTTAAATATACCGTCAGTTTTTCCCAATTAGTTTCAGAAAAATAATTCTCAAAATCTGTTTGCACACAATATTCAACCATAGCTATACGGTATATTTTTAACAAAAATGTTTTAGTTTTAGACATTTTACATATGCAAGATATAGGAGACACATGAGTAACCAGTTACAAAATTAAAAGCCAACATCAGATTTAAAAAAAATACATCACGACTTCAGTGATTTTTTCATTGCTTCATACTAAACTTGTACAGATATATTTCTAAAATGTACACAGTCTATGTTTTAAATCTACTTATTTGGATCTGCAATACTTGGCACATTATGCAATTTTTAGTTCTGTTATTCACAGGACTTTATTTATTTTTTTTCAGGAACTGCAACATTTTGCTTGTTGCTAAGTAACAATCTGCTTTACCCAACAGTAAATTACTATGTTTGTACCTAACACTCATAAACCTGAAAAATGACAGATCATGTAACTTTTATTTCTTAAAAGAGAACATTATACCTGCTGCCTGATTGCTCAGATTCTGAAAGAAAATGAGATATTAGGCCTAAATCAAGTTCTGCACCCTGTTGCTGCCCCTCAGCAGGCTTTTTGGTTTGCAGAACAGCTAAACTGCAGACTGCCAGATATACTCACACCCACATAATAAGTGAATTCTGTATTAATGCATCAAGTGTCTAAATACCACTGCGCTGTGAATGAAACACCCTCATGTTGGAGTCATACCCCCTTATTATTCAGTCAACTCGCTCATTTTACTTATCTAAATTAAATCTAATTATTTGCCTTCCGCAAATGTAAGAAAACAGGTGTTTTAGAAATTCAATGCTGAGATTTTTTTTTATTATTTGCTATTGGGTTTGGAAGGGGTAGGAAATGTCTATTGGGTGTCTTTGAATTGACCCAGGCAGATCTTTTTTTCAAAATATACCCATATTGATTGTTGGCGGATGCAAAAAGAAACCTTTTTCTGTTACTCTTTTTGGGTTTTGGGGCTTTTATTCTGAAGCGGTGAGGGTATTGCATGTTTAGTATGATTCACAGCTTGGTGTTATCAGGGTTAAAGTATTTGTTTGTTCATTGGTTGTAGGATTTGTGTTTTACGTATTAAAGGATTTGTGTTCATGTTGAGGTTGTTGGCCAACCTTTACACATGCTACATTGTGTTAGCATTTCTCCAGTCTCCTTTTCGTTATTGGTTTTAGTTTTGGTTTTATGGCCTTGAGCCTGTTTGGTTTCTGTTCAAATAAACAAAGATAAAATGGACGTCTGAAAATGCGCCTGCCTTTATGTGGGCGTCATGGAGGGACGCGATACATATGCACTGCTGAAGAGCTGTAGAAGTAGCTAGCATAAATTGGCTAAGCAGTAATATGAGACAAAATGAAAGTGAAGCAGGTGATTTGCTTCAGGCCTTATGAAGTCTGGTATTCACGGTAGTTGCTGTATTTGACTCATACTCAACACGATACTGTATATTACTGTTAAACTTAAATATGTAAGGGAGAGTGCACTGGTGTGGTAAGCAGAATACAGTACATGTGTTATTTCAAACACATACTAAATTTATAGTAGTGTAATTTACAGTAAACCAGTACTGAAAAAGTTTGGAAAATAGCTCAATATCAACATTGTGAAAAAACTGTACTTTATTTGTTGGATGGCTATTTAAGCTGGCTAAGCGCAACTGGTGTCAGCTAATGTTTTGTTCGACTTTACAAACCTGACTGAGTCATTTAAGCTCTGAGATACAAACCTGACTGAGTCACATAAGCTGCAGCAAGCGTGAAGTGAGTCAAGAACAATGCTAGAGAGAGGAGACTATATTTGAAAGAGACAGCAGCAGCTTCAGCAACACCCGAACTTTCAGACAAAAGGCAGTGAAATTTCAGCTTAAACACGTATGAATTTAAAGTGGACTCATTTTCTTTCATCAAGAGAATTCTAGCACATCATGCATCAAAGTAACAAAGTGTCAAAATTCATGACTTCTTATTATTATCAAAGCAAAAGTTTTGGTATAATACCAATGCTGATATGCAGCCTAATTTTTTCTGTCATGGTTGTATTAGAGATACTCATACAAAATCATACAAAATAATTTTATCAGCCAAAAAGATATGTCAGATATATCCACCTGCCTAATAAAGGGATGGATACTCATTTGTATAGGTAGTGAAAAAAATCACAATCTATTGAACCAGCAGCATTAAGTGAGACCCCAAGCTCTCAGTGTGCCTCTCATTGTTGCAGTTCAGTTAATATTAAGATGTTGTGCAACATGCCTACATTCAAAATTTTCTTCACATTTTCTGTCAGGAGAATACTGAATAATGAACAATTATGAACTATTATGAATCATTATACTCACACATTAATATGACTATGTGCCAATGGAACCAGGTTTTTTTTTTTAACAATGTAGAGATTCTGCGAGGAGCTGATGACTGAACATATTGACTCAGGTCTGTTGAAGGTAGGAGGCTCAGGGAGACAAAGGGAGTGACACAGATGTCCAGCAGATAAATATACTGATTAAGGCAGTTGATCCCTTAAAATATACTGATTTATTGTCCAGCCAAAAAATCTTAGTGAAATCACAAGGTCATATTTTGTGATAAACATTTCATAATTTGAAAATTATTAAAAGATTTAGCCAAATAACCATTGCCAATTTTACCAGCACTTTATCATACTAGCAACACAAAGGCCATATTAGAGCAGGAGCTGAAGCAGCTGTTTAATATTCAAGCTCATGCTGCATGATATAAACAAAACAATATGTTGTAATTATTTCACTCCATCATGAAATTGTAATATAAATTCTCAGTCAAATTCTAACCACATTAATGAACTATCAATGCAATATAACGTTCAGTGATTTATTTGCATATTGACCTTTTTTGGAAAATCAGTATTGTAAGAAAAATTAGTGAACAACATGTTATGAAGTAGCACAATCCAGATTTCACTGCTGATAAGTGTAGGATCAAAATGCTTGAGACGAAAATGATGTTGTGACAAATCAAGAACAAATCGCGTCTTTATAAAAAAACAACATGTTTAACATTTACAGTTTAATTAACAGTTTATCATCCATCTCTTTTTGTACCAGAATAAAATTTCAGTATCAAAGGTTAGAGCATTAAACTGTTTGTCAAATGATGCGATGTACAACTTTATTGTACATCTGCCAAAAACACAAATTATACTGAAAATAAAGGGTCATATGAAGTGTCAGTTGTAAATAGTGCAGCACTTGAAGGAGTTAAGTTCACAAAAAATGAAGAAACTCTGTCTATCACGTATCGCATTATGATCACACAGGACCACATTGCAAGACGTTATTTAAGTAAGTCTACTTATCTCTTGAACAAATCTTCAACAAGAACTACACTTCAAATCCTCTTCTCGTGTACAGCTTAGCTGCAAACTTTAACTTTGTCTCTTAAAATGCGTGTAATTTCCATGATGAGTACGCTTCACAGGTTCTTGGTTAAATTGCTGGTTTAACGTTTGATCAGTGGTGTGATTGTCCTCGGTCTGAGCTGAATGTTGAGGCTTTAGGTTGGACTTTCACTATGCTGTGAGTCAGCCTCTCTAATCCTACAGTGGCTACTCCAGGGCCATGAATCATTAAGCAGTTCTGTCTGGAGTAATTGTTTTGGAACCCCTTTGTTGCACTTTAGCTTAAACGGCACATTATGGCTGTGTTAGGTTCTGGCCACATGCTGCAGTGTCACTCTGATTTGGGAAGGCTCTGATTGTAATGTGCTTTCCGCTGAGTGCTAGCTGGAGATACATATGGAAGGACATATTGTAATGAGTGATGTCTGCTCTCCCACTCACCTCTTTCTGCTTCTCTGCCTCTCTCCTTTTCCTCTCTGTCTCACTCCCCCTCCCTCCCTGACTCTTTTTTCTGTAGTTTATCATATTGTTGTGTTGTAGCAACATGAAGAGCACATCTGTTGCTCGTCAAACATCTGTACTCATTTGCATATTAATGAATAATTATGTTAATTCAACTGCCACTGGCTTCTTGATTTAAGTGGATTTAAATTCAAATTCTGCGAGTGCTGCTGGTATTCAAATGAGATTTTTTGCACTTGAATTAATGATTAATATATCTGCGCCTAATAAAATGGTGAAGAGGCAATGAGCAGTTCGAGACTATACATTGCTTAGCAGATTATGTGGACAGTAAGTACACAGACAGGCATTTGAGGAGAAACATCAGGGCTAGGCTGAGAACAATATATCACTATATCTGCACCTAATACAATGGTGAAGAGGCAATGGGCAGTTTGAGACTGTACATTGCTTAGCGGATTGTATGGACTGTAAAAACACAAACAGGCATTCAAGTATAAACAGCAGGGCTATATGGGGTGGAGGAGACATGCTGGGTAGGACACTTGGACTGTGAGTTTAAGGGTTCGATTCCTACCTCCAGCATACCACTACTGGGTTACTGACTAAAACCCTTATAACAGGTTAGCACTAGTGTGATGACATCACTGCATCACTCAAGCCCAGTTCCATTTCACATTTTGACAGGCAAAGGTGTGCTTTCAAGCACCAGTTATACGCCCTAATTATTACCTTTGGTGAGGACAACAACACTACAGCGTATTACCCAAAATATTTAAAGATACAGGTGACCAGTCTGAATATATGCTTTGCTTAGAGCTGCCTCTGGTCCACATGCTGGGTAGAAATATATGCAGATTGTCATGGAGAAATACAACAGGAAAATGATATTGGCGGTTTCAATTATTTTGTTAAATGAATGTGGCAAAACTGCCAACAACACCCAGCCAGTCAGTGGGACCACCATGTGGGGCTGTTAGGGCCCTCTCTTCATGCCTCCTGGGTTCATGCTCCTATTTTCGTAAAACCAGTTATCCAGTCCAAAAGCAGGGCTACTTCTATACCTGGATAGCCTATAGCCAAATATGGTAAATCCCTGGTGTCATAGAGTAAAAGTCATATCTTTTAGACAACCCAGGTCTTCAAAATTGTCTTACAGGACATGTCTATTTAAAGAAATACCCTACATCTAAAGGACAAAAAAGAATATAGAACACTATACCTATATAACACTATAACACTATAGCATATGCACAGTCATGCCATGTACAATATAAGATATGTGTGACTTCAAAAACTGCCATCTGAGTAGGAATGCATTTAATTGCTATTACGCTGCATTAGGCCTATTACGCTGCATTAGTTTTGTTGTCTGAATGTTGTTGATGTTACTGAGGTGTGAATTTAAGGAAGACCGTAGGGATTTGGGCACAGGGCATTAAGGACTGGGCTTCAGAGTGAAAACCTGAAACCTACAAAAATTCAGGTAACTGGCAACAACATGTAAGGTATTTACAAAAAAATCTCCCATCTTATCTCTCGACATAAGAATAAACTATATGGACAAAAGTATAAGGACACCCAGCCATTACACAAACAGGGATTTTAATGATATGGCATTCAAACCCATAAACTTTAATATGGAGTTGTTTCCCCTTCGCAGTTTCCACTCTTCTTAAAGTCTTTCCGCAAGATTTTGGAGTTTCTGTGGGAAATTGTGCCCATTCAATTTGTAGAGCATTTATGAGGTCAGACACTGATGTCTGGCTCTCAATCTCAGTTCCAGTTCATCCCAGAGGCGTTGGATGGGGTTGAGGTCAGGGCTCTGTGTGGGCCAGTCAAGTTTTTCCACACTGAATTGATTCAGCCATGTCTTTATGAAGCTTACTTTGTGCATGGGGACACATGCTGAAACAGAAAAGGTTCTTTCCTAAACTGCATCCACAACGTTGGAAGCATCGCATTGTTCAAAATGTATTGGTCTGCTGAAGCATTAAGATTGCCCATCACTACAAGTAAGGTGAATTAATTTGCAAACCCTGAAAAACAGGTGTGTCCCAATACTTTTTGTGTTTTTCTTTGCTTGGCTACACAACAATCATCAGAAACATGTGGAGACTGTTTTAAAGTCAATTAAATTTAGTAGTATTTAAGTATTGCCCAAGGAAGTCAATGCAGCCTGGATAAAAGACCCTCTCTTGAAATTGTCCTCAAAATCTTTTGAAGAAAGCCTAAAAAGACTCAATCATCTGGAAAAATGTCAAATCCATTACAAGGAAGAACCAGAATTATACATTTTCCAAAGGAAATTCAGACTACACAGGCGATTAGAAACAATACTGGTCAAATATTCATCAAGTGAGGAAAAACTATATATATAATAGGTATAATTCAAAAAAGTTGGAGAAGTAACAATGTATTTTTGAAAGTGTGTTCCAGTCAAATTTTCATGATCGAATTTAGTATGCTTTGATATTTTGTGTCAAACTAAATTGATAAAAATTCAGAACAATTTAATTTTAAATAACAAACAAACAGTGCATACTGTACAATAACGAATACGAACGCCCCTATTTAATTCAAATGGGTACAAGCTTAGTGATGCTACAGTGGCTGTCTTAAAGCAGAGGTGCAGGATTGAACCCCAGCTGCAACCTGTACAAAATAATGCAGCAGGCAAAAGATTACCCATATTTTTCCTCTTGTAATTTTGCAGCAGTCACAATATCAGTATCGCCGTCATGTACAACAGTGGTAATCATGCTGGGAGAAATTTCAAACCTGACTGCTACCTCCTCCAATCGCTCTACACTGCTGAATTCCATGTGTTTGTCCTCCAGTGACATGGAGGCAAATTGACCTCACTTCCCAAACATTGGTGGTGTAGAGGCTTGTTATAGTGAGGTAAGCTTCAGTGGCAACAGTAGTCCATGTACAGCAATGCTGAAAGGAATTATGCTACTGGTTCCTTATTGTTCAAACTGCGGAGAACCTCACATGGACCCTCAATACCAGTCCCATTGTCAGAAAAGCCTAGCTTCCAGATCCCACTTCTATTTCCTGTAGAGACCAACAACTAACTACTGAGACATGAAGAAGTGTTACAACAAAGGGAATCTGTAAGAGTTAAATTCTCAGTACATTCTTGGTTGCGAGACCACAGATATGGAGATCAGTTCTGTTGCTGAACCCAAGAGTTTTCAATTTGAAGGTTGAATTCACAAAAATACCTCTTTAATATAAATTCCAACATCTTTTTAAATAGAGGCTTTTTTACTGAATGCTGAAGTTTTTAAATATCAGTGGCAACTAGGACTGGGCGATATGGCAAAAATGTAATCTCAATAATTTTTCCCCATATTGAACGGTAACGATATATTTTTCGATATAAGCTGTTAATGAAGCCACAAAAATTTAAGGGTTCATTAAATAACTTTTTAAAGTTTTGTTTATTAACAAAAACAGATGACAGATTTGGCCTTAAAAAAAACAAATTACTAAAATAAAAAAAAAATTATTGATTGTTATTGGTCCATGTACTAAAGCGGGAAATGTCATATGTTGAGATGGTTAGTCCCTCCCTCTTCTACAGAGTGGGTTGATAGTGCACGCGCCAGTGTGGAAAAAAGAAACCAAACACAACTAGCAGACACAAGCAACTGAGAGTAACAGATATGAGACAAACGAGGCTAAACAAGCTTTAACCATATTTAGAGAACAGGGCAGAGATGCGACCGGAGTGTCTATGAACTTATGAACGTGGGTTGCTGTGCTGAAACGGTTGGCTAAGTTTGTATTTGCCGAAACTCCGCTGGACTTTGTGAAATGGGACTGGATTTTTCTTCCTAACCAGGGGGATGGCGACCCACTAGGAAACCGGTTTGTTGACCTTTTTTTTTTCAAGAGAGGACTTTTTTCACAACGTTGCGGTAGTACAAAACTGTGACAATCTTCAATTTTGAGCATCTCAATCAAGTCGGGGACTCGGCTGAACATTTGTTTTTCCCTGAAGACTTTGATAACCCCTTCATTGCCTCAAGGACTTCACTTAAAGTAATTTGGGTTGAGGATAATAAGGTGTGAGTTGTCTAAATTGTTTGATGTGTTTGTTTAATAAGTCTCTTCGATTAATCCACATTGAGCAAAACATGTCTAGAGCTTATCATCGTTATTAAAATAAAATAAATCGCGATTGGATATGATATCGTTTATTGGCCCAGCCCTAGAGGCAACGCTGGATGTTTCAACACAGAGTGGGTCCTGATGCATTGGAGAGACAAAAATCTAGGCTTTGATAAAGAACAGGAGGAACATTCCTGAGCTAATACATTAGCTTTATAATTAGCCATGAGTATCACTCACACATAGGAATTAATTGCACACCGCACACATTTTCAATTTACAACTCTGTGTCATTTGCCCTTTTGCTCCAGGGAAGTGCAGGACTGGGCAGCAAAATGACAAGAGCCATCGAACCTCTGCACTCATTATACAAAGCACTCTCTTTTAATCATAAAAAATCTTCGTACAAACTGGCCTGCACATAACAGGCATCAACAGCCCAAAACAGCAAAAAAGATAGTGTGTAGCTGCAAAGAGGTCAAAGCCTTAATTTTTTGGGCTCCACTCTGACAGTATTCACCCCAAAACAAAGGTCACAACAAGTCTAACAAATCGAGTTGGCTAACAATCTGGTTGGCTAATGCTGGCTTGCTTTTCATTTTTGTAGTAAAATATAACGGCAGCCTCTAAACTCATGCCTTGTCTAGTCATTTGCATAATTGCAAAGACACAGGTATAGGGGTTTTATAAGGCTGCCACACTCACACTAAAGTGAAAGTGACCATTCTGACATACGTGAACACATCACAGCACACAGTCTGTACAGCATGAAATTCTTCCTTTGTTTTTAACCCATTCACCAAAAGAAGCAGCAGACAGCCAGGAACACAGCCCCTGGGGAACAGTGTGTGGGAAAGTACCTTATTCAAGGAAACCTCAGAGGTGCTTAGCACTCTTGGGAATCGAACACAGGACTTCCTGATCGCAGCGTAAAACACCCTAATCACTAGGCCATCAGCTGCCCCACTATTAGGCCCCTATCTAGAAATGTTTAAATCTTATTCAAAATTTGATTTGGATTCTCATTCTATTAGGTAGAACACAAATGTTTGATTCCAAAATACAACCAAACATTGTCATTTACCTAAAAAACAGCCTATCCGATCTGAATCATGGTCTCTCTACATACTTGTGCATGGCCTCTTCATTCACAGTGATGGATCAAGTTCATTAATATACAGAGAACAAAGACCAATCAAATGCAACTATAGTGTCTCATTAACACAAAAAAAAACATTAAGGCAAACAGGAACACATACATAGGAATTTTTATCATACAACTATTCTAGCATGCACACTCACACACCCACTCACACACACAAGCAAACACACACTCTTTAATCATTCAACTTGCAATTGTCACTTCTATGTATGCTAACTGTTAATAATCTTAATGCATTTTTTATAATAACATTTGTGAAATTAGTTCCTTACAGAGCTGCATAACATCTAAAACCGGTGTAGCAATTTGTCAATATGATTCAATTCAATAACAGTGTTGAGTGATTACACGCTGTGAGCTTAACTCTGAAGGAATGTAGACACCTTCCCTACAATACTGTTAGGCCTGCGAAAAAGCAGAAAAAATCCTTCAAAACTTAGTTATATTCTTTCTAACTTCATTACATTTACAAATGTATGACTACAGCAATTTTATGAGGCTAATAACTAGATTAGTCTATAAATCTAAGGCATTGTGTCTCAAGGTCAAAACCAGACTCAGTATGGTCCCCAATGTGAAGAGCTTTAAGGTTCTGTCCTCTAAAGCTGCAATCAAGAACATCTTTGTCATGTTCAAGACAAGTGACTACCTGAGATTGAGTCAAAGCTGAGTCTACAGGCGGCCAAGATTGAGACCAAGATTGAGTCTAAATGAAAGCAACACCAAGTAAAGTGCAAATGAGAATGAGACAGAAAATTGTGTGTTGGTCTTAATGAAAATGACCAGTGCTAACACATCTAACAGATGCAGTGGCTTGATTGTCAGCAGGGGTTAATATCATTCAGTGTATCATAGAATATTATGAAAATTCCTTGCTGGTTCTGTCTTAATTTATTTTGCTGATTTACTATGCCTTGTGTTGACATCAGAATTATATCAACATATCTTAGAATTTTTTCTGACAAAGATGAAAGTCATATTAAAGCCTTTAAACTAACCAAATGATGATGGCATAAACAACGATGGCACTCGTCTGAAGTACCCTTTCAGTTATTTTGCTCAAAATGTTTGGAGTAGTTACTGATGTTTTTTGAGGCTGGTGGTAGAAACAGTTATGGCAACAGTCAAATATAAAAAGAAAATCTTTTGAAATTACATAATCCTATCATTTCCCGCCAAATACAACTAATGAATTTAACTTCATAAATAAAATATTACATTTATGTAATGCTGCCAAATGCTGAACATGAAACAGGACTAATGTCGAAGCTAATATTTAATTCATTCAATCATGACCACATTTTCTAACAAATAATCAGAAAAAATAAAATCTAAAATAAAAAAAATTTAAAGTCTAGTAACTAAAATGCATATGGCATCAGAAGAACCATACAAGAAGTAGAAAATAATGTGAGGGATGAGGTGTCTAGAGATTTCTCAGCAGTTTATCACACCCATTTGTGAATTTCACAAATATGTGTACAGTGAACCCACTGCTTATTTGCGTTTTTTTGTGACGTCTAGGCCTCGTCGCCACGTACCCTCATCCTCGCGCTGGTTGTTTGTTGTTGTTCCTAGCACTTAGCAAGGAAATCAGACACCCGGACAGAATGAGCCCAGACATAAACAACCAGCACAAGGACAAGGGGGCATGGCGGATGAGGCCCAGACGTCACACCTTTTATTGTGCCAATACATACAACTTTCCTGCAACTTTGTGATAAAATATTAAGGAAAATATAATTAACTTGTAATTTATTTAATACATTTGTAATATAATATTACTCAAAATTTGGTACCATCAAGAGAGCACAAAGAAAGCGCATCATGGCATGGTGAAATATTGCTATAGTAAGAGGTGGAAGGTTTTGTTCTTCTTAAAGCCCTGTATTTTTCATTACTGTAAATTAAATTAATTTATTTCTGTATTTATCCTGCTTATACCAAAGAAAAAACAGTACATACCAAAGAAAACGCATGTGCATAATTTACAGTATAGTCTATATACACGGGTAACACCGGTATTTTACATTCTAGCACTCCTGGAGACAGCAGTTCAGTGTAAATGTACAGTATGGATATGGGTTTACATTTACATTTTCTTTAGGTATAATCTATAAGGCAGAGTTTAAAATGAAATTAAGGGTTTAGGGTTCACACTGTAAAAATAGGCATTTTTTTGACAAATTCACAGTTTTTCACTATATGCAGGTGCTCTTGGAATGTAACACTTGCAATTGTCTGGGGTTTACCTTATATACTTGTCCATACTCAAATGGATACTCAAACGTCCATAACAATAAAAAAAAGTCTCAAATGCTTCAGCACTACTAACGATACAGTCAACTCACAATTTGTTTTGATAAATGATTCATTACATATTTTCACCAAAATAGGACTCACAGTATTTAGAATGCAATTTGAAAGAAGAAACAATTATTTAGATCTTGCACAATTGACTAATGAAACTAGATCTGGAAAGGGGGTGGGGGGGGGGGCAGGGCATTGCAGGGCTTGGTTTGTTGATTGGTTTTGGTTTAACACTATAAACAATGCTGATACATAAAATGACAATGTACAGACTGCTTATCCTCCACAATATATTGTCACATGTCTATGATACATACTCTCACATTTTTATAAATCAATATCACAATATTTTGATGCATTGCAACATCCCTGCTGCCCTACACTACAGCCTTCACTACAAGTACTAAAACTGAACCATGAGAAGGTGAATAAGGTCTAAATGTTACATGCGGTTAAGGGACGGCCAGACGCACGGATCTGACAACAGATTGCAACACTGCAGCATCTTTGATTTTTTACATGTCCGATACAATGTTTCCTACTGCCCTGCGAAGCACCACTCCTCTTGAAACCCTGCTTTTTAGAGGCTTGTACTTGATGGATGAGCTAAACTCCAGCAGTGATATGATGAGGCTATCTCGGGTATATCAGGATCTCTGGCACTGCTAAGGCAACCTGTCAAGGCAGATAATACAGTCACGCCTGGAATAGCTTTTGACCAGTCAACGTTAAGGGAGTCAGTGGTGTGAGTATTATAATGCGAGACAAATGTTCAGAACAGAGCAGGTAGCACTATGAATGATAATGAGCTGGACTTATATATGGATTTAGGAGAGCACCCTACGAAGCACCTGATATGAACTAGTCAGGTACAAAATGCGCTCATCACCACTCTAGATAAGACAACAATATAAGAAGTGAATTAGTTTATATGAAATGAAGGGATTACCGGGAAGGAAGGATTTGCGGGGGGGCTTTTCTGGGACTGCGGCCAGGACACCAGGGTAAACACCAGTGCGATGACAAAGAGAGCCAAGACTTCCAGCTCTGGCTATTTTTAGACAGATCTCTCTTCTTTCTCCATAGCTTTACACGTTATAATATATGGCATAACATATTGAGATTTTACTTAAAATAGTGCCCAAGATACATGCAGAGATCCAGATGACAGGAATATTCCAAGCTCATGGTAATGACCCAGCACTGGTGACTCAACTACCAAGCAAATTGTGATTCAGACTGTAGATGTTATTCTGCATGCCTCAATCCCACTGTGTCCAGACCAAGGTGTAAACTGCCTCTGAGCTCCGGGGGATTCTGCGGTCTTGCTGGCCCTCCGTTCTGACCCCTCTCTCAGTCTGAATGTGGACACGTACTAGAGATATAACACTGTAAATGTACACCTCCCTTTTTCCCCCTTTTGTTTGTTTGTTTGCCATTGATTTAATTAGTGATAGGGTAGTGGATGTTTATGTTCACATCTTAATAAATAAATTGTAAAAAAAAAAAAGAAAGAAAGAAAAGAAAAAGAAAAGAAAAATATTTTTGCTTATGTTGTAACACATGAAATCAAAAGTGAACAGCTCAAGTTTTAGTTACCACATGTACCTCATGTTATGTTCTCCCTGCTCTAACAAACCTGACAGCATATGAAGGGCTTGACATTTATTTGATGAACTGAATCAAAAACAGGGCTGAGAACTGCTGTGCTCATGAGAAATTCAGAACACTTGGCAGACTGCACAAATGGCAAATTAAAGCCTTCTTTTGCACATTCACAGACTTCATAAATGAACTGTTTCCATCCTTTTCTTTGATCTAGGGCACTAAAGACTTCAACCCAGCATTGTTTACCAGCAGATATATCAAAGAAAGAGGATCCTCTGAGCCTTAATAAGAAAAACTTGATACCAAATCATTTTTAGGTCCAAAAATAAAAGTCATACAATAGGATGGTCTTTTCATTAATTGGCATCCAGGTCCGAATGCCTTCGAGATAACTGAGTAATTATTTTAATGATCTTAGATTATAACAGGGCACTTACACAAGCCATCATGTGTTTCAGCATGATGATAAACAAATCGATAAAAGCAGAAGCAGACAAGATGCTGCTGTGAATCTTGAACCAGAACTGAGATTCAACCTGTCTCTGCTCTGCAAAACAGACTGGCAGAACATATGGGTGGTGATGGATGGTAGTTTTGAACTGAGAGCCACGGGGATCCAGGTAGGAAGCAGTGCAATTATGCATGATTCCTCACCAGATAGAACACACACCATTTTAATGTTTTGCTCTGCTCAGGTGTCAAATAAAACACAATGTTCACTTCAAAACACACTGACAGACAGAGAGGACACAGTAGCAGCCTGGAAATGGACCCAGAAGATGTTTGTAACGGGACCCCTCATGGAGTCTAAAATTATATGCAGTTGTCTTACTTTGAAGTCTCATCACGTTTGTGCGATGCAGTCTGCTTAATCCTGTCTTAACACCAGCTTTATTATGGCACCTTCTCTTAAAACCAGATAAGTACTGTGCGTGTGTTCTTTGCTAGGAGGTGGACCTGCAGCCCCGAAAGAGCACAGCACTTCTAGCTCATCAATCAGAGGTACACGGGAGTCAGAAGCCTCTACTATTTATAAAGACACAGAATCTTGCTTGATTCACCAAGCAGAAGGGGTCAGATAATACGCTCACATGCATATGTATAGAATATATGCCCACCCACATAATAAACAAGAGATGGGTAAAAATAAATATGTCATGAGATTTGTGTGTAGGTAACAATTCAAAAGTCTCTCTTTCAGAAATGTAGCAAATATATTATACATATATTAGCACAGGCACAAATAAATATTACAATATTCTTTCTTAACTTTGAAATAAAATATTCATGGTTTTTCAAAGGTAAAATAAAGTTTTAAATAATACCAACTGAAATAAGGTATAAGAAAAAACAGTGACTGTTCAAAACAATACTTTGATTATCAAAATTGTATCACTGCCACATATCTAGGTCTCCTCAAAGAGTCTCTCATGTGTCATCTTTCATGGAAATAACTGTCAGCAATCAAAATTAGGTATAAGATTTAATGTATTAGAAGGCTGGTGCTGCTAAACAAACATGTACCATTCTGTGTAGTATATATCTAGAAAACTATAGAATCTAGACCTTTTTAACACATCCACACTCAGCAGCTGCTATGTAAGTTGAAGGAATTTTATGTTGATGGCAGTGGGGTGTAGTCTCATCCCTGTGCTCTTGGCTGGCCAGGGATGAGATATTATTAGGATCATGTGTTTTGTGTTTAGTTCACAGTATCAAGGGCCTGCTTTGCAGTTCTTTGTTTCTATTTAAAGTTTTGGGTCCTTTTGACATCCCTGTTTTACATTAAAATAAAACACAGTAGCATGGAAGTCTGCACTTGTGCCTCCTACTTGGACAGTCACAGACCAGTCGTGACAAAACATGTTGATTAATCTAACAATGAACTGAAAACAGAAAACTCTAATCTCATCTTTTACTTGTCTCACCCTGAATTTCTGTTTCAGTACAAATATAGGATGATATAAATACATGCACATAGTCATTCTTTAGAGTGGAGAAGCTAAAAAAAGTACACAAATTAAATTAGTCAAAAGTCTATAGACCTTCATATCGGGTAGTGATTTTGCACATGCAAAGTCTCTGTCATTGTCCGGGAATCAAAATATAAAAAATTGAAGGGAATGAATAAAATGAATAAAAGAGGGGAATGAAATGAAGGATTTTGCTCTAATGATTTCAGTGCCAATGCCCTGGTACCATCTCATCAGATTTTCTACACTGTTGTGGTCTAGTTCTGATGTTCACTTTCCCATTGTAGACACTCTTGGCAGTAGACAGGGTCAGCATGGGCTCTCTGACTAGCCTGCGGCTATGCAGTCCTGTGCACAGCAAGCTGCAATGCACTGTGTGTTCTGACACCTTTCTGTTAAAGCCAGCTTGATCTTTTTCAGAAATGTGTGCTACAGTAGCTCTCATGTGGGATCAGAGTAAACAGACTTGTCTTCGCTCCCCACACGCATCAATTAACCTGCAGGCAGATGATCACTGGTTGTTCTTCCTTGGACCACTTCTTGTAAATATAAGCCACTGCATACTGGGAACACCACACAAGACCTGCAGTTGTTGAGAGGTTGTGACCCGGGGCCTAACCATTACAATTTGATTTAATGGTCAAAGTCCCTCAGACCCATACACTTTTCCTGCTGCTAAAACAGCATCTTCAAGAATAACCTGTATATATATTTCTTCAAGGATCAGATTTGCCTCATATTTTCTCATACTGTGAGCTACACAGACATTTCATGAACTTTGTTGTGTCATTTTATGATTCATTTTACAATCATATTGAACATGAAATTATATTAATTACTGCACTACTTCAATCATTAAGTTGCACGCATGTATGTATTTTAGACTTGATGTATATCTGTAATCAAATCGACTGTTATGAAGTCAGAGATGTACGTCCTTTGTGCTCAGGGGAAATCAAGTGGTTATGTACATGTTGGGAACAAGGGAGTAAAGGAAAAAGCAAGAAATAGAAAATGAAAAACAGGTAGTGAAAGAGAAAGAAAGACAACCAAAAGGGGAGTGGAAAGAGACATACAGACGGAAAGAGGGAAAGAAGGAGTCTGATGGGGTATGATTTTGATAGTGATCTCTCACAACTGCTGGTGTTTCTCTTCTCCACACTAAGAGAATTGGTACACCTGACATTGATGGCACATCACCTCATTATATTGGAACAAGCCCTCCATTCCACACCAAGGTGCCTTTGCCGGCCTTTGCGACTGTGTGGCTACACTTTCAAATAAGACCCGTGACGAACAAATTTCAAAGCCACTGAATATCAACAGACTGCAGGTATGATGATTTTCCCTACAGAAGAAAAATCTGTAAGGACAATTAAGAAGCACTGAAGCGAGCTGGCACACAAAACACAGGCCAGCGACTCGGGCCTGTTTGAAAAACCTTGCTCTATCGCATTTAACAATGCATGTTGACAGCTTTCGCATGTAAAATGCAGAGATAGCAACATGGCCTTGGATGGAGAAAGAGCGAGCGAAGCTTAGCTGTCAGGGACCACCAGAGAGAGAGAGAGTAATATAGCATGACAAAGGGCAGCAGGGATTTGCACCTGCAGACAGCAGCAGAAGTCTCCCCCCTCTGGGCAAGGCCAAGCTGTGCTGCACTCCGATAAGCGCAGGCTGACAGATGCACGTGGCGGCGGGTGGATATCTCTGTCTGCGAGCGCATGACGGCCCGTTTATAGAGGACCAGGAGCATTTCTTTGCGGTATCAGAGGAAAATGCGAATCAAATTAAAATCAAATCAATAAGAGCATTTCTATCATATCTAGTAAGAGTCCTAGGTAATAAAAAAGGCTAGAGTAAAGAAACGTGCAGAAAATAATCAAAAAACCATGAAGGCAGTCAACCTCACCACAACCATCCTAAAGCCCTCGGTCAGATTAGAAAAGTAAATGACTAACAATGAATCTGTAAAAGAAAAAAAGATGCTGAATTTAGACTTCAAATTTTAAGAAACAGTCTTAAGATTACTTTGCTTTTACAAAATAATGATTGAAAGGCATGCAAGCAAGAATATAAAAACATTAAGCAGTTTTAAGTAGTGCAATGATTTAAGTGGCCATAGTGTTACATTACATTTCCCACTTTCCAATTTCATGTAAAAATGAATCAAATATGTCCCAATTATTACAGCCTATCTGCGGAAATGAAGCACATTTTTTATTCTGTAGTTTAGCCCACCAAATCACATTGAAGTTCCAAAGAGTAATAAGCCAGAAAATGATCATTGTGACTTGTTTTGGTGCATATTTGGTAGTCATGTGCCAGAAACATTTCTTCTGAAACATTTTGTGTATCCACTATGAGTCCACTAAAAAAGGTTGAATAAACTTTTTAAACTAACCCTTGACAATTTTTGACAGAAAGAAACAGTTCAAAATTTGCATTTTTTTCTTCTGAAGTGAATTTAACAGACCTTGTAGGCCAATGTCTGGCAGGGGTTCCATAGACTTTTATCTGCAGACACCGCAGGACTAAGTGTAACCTTATAAATGTTTTATAATGATTTTGAAACATCCTGAAACTGTCTGAGCATGTGGCCTTGGAATGTCTTAACCAATTACACACATACTCAACCTGTCAATTGGTAAGAGCCAGGTTATATTGAAGGAAGAGATGCTCTAAAGTGTCGTGCTCAGAAAATCATTCATGGCTCTGAGTGACCAAGAATGAACCGTGCTAAGACAGTCTGATCAAGACTTGGAGAAAGAGGATGTTTTCAGTCCAGATTGCGGCAATTTAATGGAGAAGATGGCACTTTACCATTTTGTCAAGAAGCACTGCCTTCCTAAGGTGTATTTTAACTTATCTTTTTCTACCCTTTAAAATGAATCACTATTTGAATCAGGAAACACAATTTAGAGAATAAGAGGTATTTTCTCAATATTTTCATAAAACCTATACTGACATCACACCCATATGTGTGGAGGAAAAAATGATGAACATGTTTACAAAGTTACTGTGGAAAAAGACAGTTTGTACACACTGTTCCATTCCATCTGCTATTCCAATGTAAATCATCATAATAAGACCCTCTCTTACTACCTCTCTCACTTTCTGTAGCTACTTAATCCTCATCAGGGTTGCGGGTACCTGGAGCCTATCCCACAGTGCAGGGCTCACACCATATTAAGACCCATGAAATTAATATGAAAGTATTATGGAATTTATAAAAAAATGTATAATATTAACATGGTATTAAAACATGTTGTAGACTTACAACTCATCGGCCATTAGCCATCCACATCAGTCGATGATGTTAAATTTACAACTGAGAATTATTACATAGTGTACCCGTAGCTTTCCTTTATAAAGGATTTGAAGAGGTTTTCTTTATTTATCTATTTTTAAGTAACCAGTAGAGATGGCAAACCCATTGAGATTTCAGCGGGCTACCTGTTTCATTTCTAGATAAAGAAATGCTTTTCATTGAAAAATGTGCTTTTCAGTTATGTATGTGAATTGAGTTCTTGATGTTTCTCATGTGAAAGAAACAGCAGTATTGATTTTGAGATTCTAAACCTCTTCAAGGTCGGATGGAAAAAGCCTGTCCCTGACGGAGAACACCTGGGGGAAACACTGCTCTGTCGAATGGCTGTCACACCACTGGTTAGACTATGGTAAAAACAATGAGGTTTCATCAGATTTGTCTTGTTTATCTTACAGGATGACTTGGTTTTGACAACCGCTCTCTGTGGGTAATCTTATGCTGGTATATGAATGTGGTTAAAATCTTGTTCTGAAATTATACCCAAGATTTAAGTTTTGGCTTTGACACAGGGTGAGAGGTTCCCAAAAATTGTTTCAGCACAAAGATTATTAAAAGATAATGAAGCAACCATGTGTTATTTAAATGGAATTAGGTGTAGGGATGGTTCCATTTACAGCTATAATGTAAACTATAATGTATAAATTACAAATATTTGCTGTAATTGTATCTGCTCATGATCAGTATTTGATGTTTGTCTCTGGTAAATTTCAGAATAGATAAAAGGCTTGGAAATATTTACAAGATTTTAATTGACATTACTGACATGGCACATTTATGCATAAATATGATCACCAAGAAACACCAGTAGTAATCTCCTCCAAATAATGCTTTAGACATCCTCAAAATAAGGAAATGTTTAGAAATTTTTGTTCATGAGGTTAGCAATCTAGGCACAGACATTGGCAAATGCTGTCACCTCTACTCAGGTTCACTCTCTCTCAGAGCCTGAAAAACACAGTTTTACCCACAATTTGAAAGGTTGTGCATGCCTTGTTTTTTTTTTTATTTTGTGTTAATTCATTGTATGGAATTTATAAGTAACTAATGTGTAATAATTACACTGTTACTAACATAATCTGCAATTATATAACTAATATCAGCTAACACAAGCAACAATATAATTAAACTCTTGTCACAGGCTGAACATCAGGCTCTATTCAATCCTGGTATGAAAATATATCTTGTGGGTGGGGGTGAAACCTCTGACATGTGATCAGATTTGGACAAAATGCCTAGACTTAGTTGTGCTTTTTTGTTATCAGGGTACTCCAGATGCATGTTAATGCCATGTGCAAACAAGCCCGAAATCTGAGAAAGCTTTTCTTTGATGCCACTAAATGAAGAACATGCTTTTGATAAAAGGGCTCTGGTGAGGTGATTTATCTTTAAAGTTGTGTTGTTGTTTTGATACAGTTGCTTTTGTAATCAGTCTTCGTCTGATCTTGAAAGTGCTGGCTCACTGTTGTGAAAACGTTGCAATCATGGTGCAATCAAGGAGGAGGCGTTCAAAATCTGAGACTGCAACCCCCGGCACATGACATTTATCTGACATTTAAAAACATGTATTATATTTAAATGGAATCTACAATAAAAATCTGCATTAAAGAGCACATGGTCGTACAAAAATGTAAGGACTATGGATCATTAGTGAATCCACACATAAATAACAGCATTAATGGAAACCAGAAAGAACTGAAGTGCTTAGAACTGACAAAGATTCAAATGTGTAGACCAGTTGCACGTTAAAAAAAATGCTACAATACCAAAATTGCTGTCTTTTTACTTTGTTACACTACATCTATCAAATTCAAATGACACAACACTGGCAAAGAGTGTGTTGGGCAGGCACTGTAATGTCAACTGCTAGATCATAAAATATATGCATTAAAACTTTACTGTGAAATGAAGTATCAGGATTTAGAGGAGGGAGAAAATCCGAAGACCTTTGTCAATTTCTCATGCCAGTCACACCACCATGACTAGAATGTGTCATCATTAATTTCCATGAGACACAGTGAGCTGACACCAGTGACAGGTGGCCCACTATGCTGTTAAAAATACCCAGTTTAAAATCTCTGACTGACAGATAGAGGGTAAAAACCAGCAAATATCAAAACACAACTATGCACAGCAAACCTCTGAATACCAAATTTGTCATCACTCAAAAAAGGGGGTAAAAACCACAAAACAGTTTACAGATGGCAAGGTTTCTTACAAAAATGTCCCAAGTTGTTATGAAACCTAAACTGCAGGAAAGAGAGAGTCGTCAATCATGATGGTAACGATTCCTGCTTATCTAAATGAGTGGCAGCAAAGATCAGGTGTGTGGTACGTAAACCTCCTAATGTCTAGTTCTAATCCCGTTTAGCATCTGTGGTGGTTGTCATTCACCAGAGACAGTCATTAGTGGTCATTAAATGGGTTATTTAAAAGTGTACTCATATGGGTGACTGCAGTATTTTGAAAGTCTGTCACCAGTTTCATGAAAAAATATTCCAAAAGCATGGCAGTCAGTGATGAAAAACACTTGATATTACAGTCATTAATGTCTAATCTCTGTCAACTCCTTTAATGTGCTGTAATGACAAAAGACACTCTGACCCCTTCCCCATCCTATTTCTATCTCTCTCTCTCTCTCTCTCTCTCTCTCTCTCTCTCTCTCTCTCTCTCTCTCTCTCTCTCTCTCTCTCTCT
>JBBMFX010000033.1:6700444-6711642 GCA_037832545.1 Rhabdalestes septentrionalis | reverse complement strand
CCCCCGACGAACAGTGGTCTAAGGTCAATCTGGCACCAGCCCCATGAAGATATCAGAGTAGACAAATTGCTAGTCCAATGGCCTGGGACAGTGTTTCAAAAGCTGACCTGAGAGTCAGAGCTCACAGCAAAAGGCTTTCTGTAGCTTAGAGGACACATAAATTGTGGCTCCACAACCCACAAGTTCAGGGAACATTGTTTTAAATCAATCTTGTTTATCACAGCAGTCAAGGATTCAACAGGCTACATATTGGTTATATTCGTTTGTGCACATTCAGACTGTATATTTTTAGTGCTTCGATGACTGCACGGACATTGACAAATTGTATTGTGAACCATATTCATTAACAGGCTGACAATGATGCCTGATCTAAGTTAATGAGCTGGTGCTGCTGAAATTCCAAAAATGCTTCAACCGAGGTTTAGTCCAGCAAATCACAAACTCGACCTGAAAAATAAATCCACTTACCAATAAATTGAATATGCCGTTCCTGAAGTTGCAATACAGCATGCAGAAGGTACCCAAGTTTTGGAGTAAAAGAGCATTTTAAAAAATCCACTTCACTCACATGAGCTTATCGAAAAACTGCTTCATTCTTGGTCTAATAAAGAAGTCACTGAGACTTCATGATTCAGACTATAAAATGTGTTTATAACCTCAGAGGGCGAGAGAGGCCTGCAAAGCTCTAAAAGCTTAGAATAATGTACCACTCCACAAAAATGCACCACTCCACACTGAAATGTACCACTTCACACTGAAACCAATGTTATAGGTAACATTTCAGGACAGCCAACTCACAGAGACAGAAAATCTCAGAGCTGTTTGCCTCTTCTAATTCAATGGTGCTTTGAAAAACCCAAAACAACAACATGCTTTCTGTAATTGTGTGTGTGTGTGTGTGTGTGTGTGTGTGTGTGTGTGTGTGTGTGTGTGTGTGTGTGTGTGTGTGTGTGTGTGTATGCGCACACGCTTTGGTTCAAAACAGCCAGAGATCAATAAATCCAGTGAGGTGCAACAGCAGCATGTTCAGTGTTGAGGGGAAAGCCAGAGAGCAGAAAGATTATTACAACTACAGGGACCCCGACACCTTCCTGTAAATAAGCTTCAAATGAAGGCCTGTGTATCTACTGCTATGTAAAGAATGCTATTTATGCTACTTGTTTTTGCTAATTGTCACCACAATGCAAACCAAGCCCTTACACAATACAGCCTCAACTAATTGTTGGAAAATATGCATCCTACTTGTCAAAACAACTGCATTATGGGCTTGCCATCTTGCTGAATTAGTCGAAAAAAAACTGTCTTTATTAGTTTGGTTATGGCAATGAGAGGGTGGTGATGGATTGCTCAATCTATCTAATTCAGTTATGCTAGCAAGAGTGATGGCAGACCCACAAGGCACATCATTCCCACACTCACTCAGCCATCAACACAGCTACCTGGGGAGGAAATTCACCGAAACGACAAACTAGCTCATTCTGAGATGCAGTGATAAGACTGCAAAAGCATTCAGTAAATTCCATCAGAGGGTTAAACCGTGTAGCAGATCTAAGTAATTCAAATGACATTATTGGTTTAATGATGTTGATGATAAAGCAAAAAGATTTTGTGAAACATAGGCAATGAAAATAGCAAAGTCCTTCCTGCAGCTCATATTGAATCAGTCCTACCAGTATGATAGTGGCACTGCAGCAGTTTCCCATTGCATACACTTTCAACGTATTAAGAGAAGTGCATTTTAAAAAAGCTATTGTAAGAATGCTACCCATTGCATTTAGTGTTTGAAAAAGGAAAATGCTTAAGTATCTGGATCCTTCAGTTTCAGCTATTTGTCTAAGAAAAACGAAATTCAAATTCAAAAATAGAAATGAAATGTTGAGGCAAAACCTCATTGCTCAGAAATCTGAGCTTTATTGAAGAAGAGAGGAAAACATTATTGTATGTAACTATAATAATATTTCATGTGAAGTTGTTTTGGGTAGTACTTATTGGCCCATTTGTCATATTTTTTTGTTTATTTAATTTATGTTTATTGGTCCATTTGTCTTGCAATGTTCTACTTTACATAACTTGTAAAAACGCAAATTTACATTAAATCTCCAAGCATTTATTGTAGATTTACATTGCTAATTTTGTCTTTGCTCATACGTGCCCTAATGTGCAACCACAGCTGAAGTACCACATGTACAGATTTGGATAAACAAGACAAATTGATCAATCCAAAGGCTTGAATATTCATGCATTCTGTTACACATGAAAATGATGACACTTTTCACTACAGTGTAGATTTGTTTAACAATTACACCATTAACTGAACATTAATGTGGTTTCATGTATATATGCTAGTTAAGACTAAACAGGCTGCACAATCTAAACATTTAAAATTATATCATTGTAGTTGTAGTTAGGGAATGTGAGTGGTTTTGGATACCATAAAACACCAACAGAATAAAGCAAACTAGCAAAGACTGACAAAACACAAATCTGCACAAATGCTTCACAAGTATTGGCTAATATCTGTAAAATCTTACACTGACAGCAACACTGAACAAATTTGATTTGACTGAACAAATTTGATATTTCAAACCAAACTTTCAAGGCATATTTTTGAATAGCAGAACATTAAGCATGCTATGATGCTACAATTAGAGTATTTTTTAATTAGTCTCTTTAAAACAATATTCAATCTCTAGATTTTATAAATGAGTAACAATGTTACTATATAAGTCTTAATAACAGAATATTGATAAAAATATGCTTGTAGTACAAATACACTGCACCATTTTCTATTGGTTGTTCTTTAATCTGAGAACATCTAGCTCTTCTATTTACAGTAAGTAGAATTTGATCTAGTTCTGACATGTTAAATGGAAATACTAGTCAAAATACTGGAGTATCACTTTAAAGCTGCTTCATGAATTCTGAAACATGGAGCAGTTGAACAAGCGGGGCTCTGGTTGTGTAATGGATTCAAAAGAGGTACAATTTGTTTGTTTTGCAATAGGTTAATGGGCACTAAATCTTGTCATGAAATGAAAAGTATGTATACTCAGAGCATTTTACAAACATGGGTGTTAAAAATAAACCCAAAGGGATTTAGAGTGGATGCCGAAGCTATTCTGAGCTGATATTTTTTCTCCCAAACTGAGTCACTTATGTATAGATGTGTTTTTATTATTTATAAAGACGTGGTGACTAATAGTGGAAGCAGAGAGAGAGGAGTCAGGCTGGATTAAGTATCAGATGGTACCCCTCGGTGGGGAGTTGGCTGGAGTGCTCCGCTGTTGGCAGGGTTATCAGCACACAGCCCCGTGCATTTCAGCACCGTTCATAGATAAGTTTGGGCCATGACAAATGAAATGCAGCAGAAGGGAGAGAGAGAGAAAGAGAGATACAGAGACAGAAACAGAGAGAGAGAGAGAGAGACAACGAGACAGAGAGACAGAGAGTGAGACAGAAAAAGAAAGAAAAAAAGAGAAAGCACCTGCAGTAGCGTACACACACTCATACTCATCGCCGCTTAAGCCTTTCTTCAAATAAATCACGAGCCCTCAACAGGAGAAGGAAAAATCAGCTTCATTTCATATGCCAAAGACAACACCCAGGGACCACTGCCTGGCACAATGGTGTCAGTGTTATCACTGCTCAAAAGTGTTTGAAGATCAAAAACGGCTTGATTCTATTTCCTCCCCCGAAAAAAACAGGTGGACAGCTTCAAGCAGTGGCAGCAGGGAATGTCCAAGAACCACAGTCTTCTAGTTAATATGCTTTGTAATAATCTCCCAAATCCTCAAACAACTTTCTCTATTTTTCCCTTAATGCCATGACATCCTCCAAAAAGAGAAGACAAACACTGGGGAAAAGAAAATCTTTTTAATTAAAAGTCCAGACTCCTCCGTCTCGCCCCAGCAGAGCTGCTGCTCAGGTGTGGACTGCGGCTCTCTTTTAGACTCTGATTATGATGTAATCAATCACTGTGATGACAGCTCTGTCTGAGGAGGCTTGCAGCACGTTTCCTTCTGCTTTGTTTAAGGCAGGTGAACCTGTCGCCAGTCCAGGTGATTGATAGATACCCTTCTGGTACCACCATGTCTTTGTCTGTAACCCTGTCTATGATTTGGATCGGCACCAGAGCGCTCCCTCTGTTCTTTGTGGTTGTATCAAACCCACCCACTGAAGGTAAAATGCAAAGGAATGGTCCTTAGACACTACGGTACCATACAAATAATTTGGTAATCAGCTTCACATTACTGTGCTTTTCAGCAGAAGTCTTGCTAAGGTCCTAATAAACAAATAAGCCTCCAGTCAATAATGAAGTACGGAAGTAATCTCAAGACTTACTTTTAACTGACAAAGCTGATCGATTCAATACTTGCACATATAAAAGATAAATCCTGATCAATTGAACTAATGAAGAGTTTCAACTCCATTGGCGTATACAGTATTGTTATTTGAATATTGCCCTCAGAGTCTGAGAAAGTGGCTACACATAGTTTCTTAATACAGTCTACATATAGATGCCAGAGGATTACAGTAACTTGTTAGTTTGACAGCTGATATTTTGTTCATTCAAAATAGTTTTATTCTATGTAGTTTTACTATGACAATATCACAAAATGGTATATTGTTCAAAGCATGCTAACATGAACATGAACAGCTGTTCACAGAAACACGTCACAGTGATTCTCTGGACAAAAACTTGATCTAATACAAACGCTTTAAGTATCTTTTTTGGTCCCATCCTGAAAGTGGAAACTACAGCCCACTCTGAAGGCTTGCACCCGGCCGAATGTTATGATAGATTAGCTGGTGGAGGCTTAAATCACAGGCTAATGGGCCTGTTACGGAGGGACTGGAGCGGTGCATCTGGTGCCACATGCGGCTCATGAGCCGCGTCATCTGTTACAATCTGTGAGCGGCGGAGTGCGGCTAGTCTATATACACACAAATGCAGAACCCCGAAGCTGCGGCTGGTGGAGCCGAGAACAAATTTACAGCTCCAGTTTGGCCAGGTGCAGCCTCTCCCCACCATGCTATCGGTTTGTTGCGCTGATAGCTGCATTCACATGATTCACGGCTCTCCACAGAGAAAGCTGGCACCCAGCCATGCTGGGAGTCCTCGTCGAGTTGCCAAGAGACAAAATACTGAGTCAGAGACACACCTCAGGTAGCACACATACAATTTTACCATCGTTATCATGAAATCGGCTTTACATAGAATGCTATAAAATGCAAATGAGCCCATTACCAATTGATAAAAATTAATGGCTCTGTGTGTGTGTGTGTGTGTGTGTGTGTGTGTGTGTGTGTGTGTGTGTGTGTGTGTTTGTGTGCATGACAGAACTGCTGCTAGGAGCAGGCACACAGGGGTTTTGGCCCTGGTTAAAATTTGACAGGTGCTAAAATTGACCCTCTCATCATTCATCAATGACTAATATACAGTGGTGTATAAAATTGCATGAATATGGTCTAAAACATCATCAGATTCTTCAGATAAGCCTAAATAAAACTAGATCAAAATTAATTATGTCAGTTATGTATTAAGGAATTTGATCTAATATTACATTACTGTGTGTGGTAAATGAACTTTTGGGATTAGCAGTTCATTTGGAGCTGAAGTTAGATTATGTTTCCAATAAATGTGGTGACAATCAGGTGTGAGTGGGGACTCCTATTTAATAAACAGGGCTCTATCAATAGAGAGTCTTCACAACATGTTTGTGGTAGTGTATCATGGTACAAAACCAAGGAGATTTCAGAAACAGGCTTGTTGATGCCCAGCAGGTTAAAAAGGCAACAAAACAATCTCAAAAGAGCTTGGCCTCCACCAATCCACATTCAGACCGACTGCATACAAATGTAGGAAATTCAAGATTGTTGTTATCCTCCCCAGGAGTGGACAGATGAAAATAGAATATAACTTTTTACTTTAAACAAGAGAGAGCAGAATACTGCATTCCAGCATGAGAACTTTCTTTTGCTCCCATCCAGTATTGTCCTGGTTTGGATGTGGATCACAGATCGTAAAAGCCCATGTTTCACACAAATGTTCACATGATTTTGGAACAAACAGGTATTTATTATTGGAGTGATTTTGCATCACAAAGAGTTCTACAATCACCACTAACTATGAATATTCTAAAAAAAACTGCAGGTGATTTCCTTATATTGTTTGTATTAATCAACATATCCATGAAATGTAAGTCATTTAGGTCTCACACCAAGGATTCAGCACTCATAATTATTATAGGAAATTTCAAATCAAATATTGGTTCAAAATAAATATATGTTAAGTACAGAAATAGTTATAATAGCTAATATAAGAAAGGATGGAAAAAACAGTTAACATAAAAGATTGTATCAATCTTACATTATTTATGTTTTATAATATGTTCGAAGGAATCTCCAGAATCTTCCCTTATTGACTCATGCTGATCAGACAAGGTAGGAACTGGAATGTGATCGTGAACAAAAATGTAAATTATTTGGTACTGAACTGTGATACTTATCCCTACTGAATAAATGAATGTCGACGGCATGGGCATAGACGCCATTTAATATAAAGGGCAAGTGTCCCCACATTCACATTTCATAATCATTCTTTGGACCCCCCACATTTAACATAAAATATTAGTTCAGCCAGCGCTGTTTCCATTCCACTTAATGGATAGGAGGCACACGTACCACTGGAAATCTGCTCCAGGTTTGCCTCCAACTCACTGCATGCAAGTGAAGTAAATTGTAAGTGCATAGAACACTGCTCGAAACTGGAGCAGGTCACATCAGCCCTATTGAATAAACTAAAGTTTAATTGAACATTCATTTAACGTTGCCCAGGGTAGCAGTTTCCACATTTTTAGGGCATGATGATGTGTCCCTACAAAAGACCCGTACACCCACCCACCCAAACCCCACCCTCCACGTGTAGACAGATGTAATCTGCTCACATTAAAAATACTTCCGGCGCCCCTGGTGTGTGGAACTGTTTTACAACATAAGCATATTTCTGCTAATCACGTCTGCAATTGTCAGCTCATTTAAAAATAACAATTGCAGTGAAGGAAAAGACAGAGTGGAAGTGTCTGAGCAAAGTTTTTTTATTTTATTTAATCACTTATATAGTACACTAGTTCACAGTACACTAGATTGTGTCTTCTTTACACAAACTCAAAATTCCAGCAGTCATTAAGGGACCAATGCACCTGAAGGCCCTCAAAGTAATTAAGCTCCAGATAAACATGATAAGAACTGTGTGTGAAACAGAAACATCCTCAATGCTGAAGGAAGTTATTAAAGAACATAATTCTCTTAAATGTCCTCAGAGTATCACAATAGTTTCCTGTTGGCCGTTTAAAAAAAGATATCCTAGTGCGTTTTGAGGTTAATAATCCCCGGTGGACTGAGGTAAGCAGTTAATCATGGAGTATTTTTAGTCTTTCACTTCCTGTGCATTGTCCCATCGTGATGGACTGGACACTCCAGAACAGCTATGGTGCAACATGCCACTTTCTTTCCATTATTCTTCTTTATTTTTAGTATTATGTAGTATATACTAATTATAAAATTATTTTAGTTTTAAATACACAATGTCCAAATTCCACTTGCAATGAGAGTTAACGGTGAAATCATTGTGAATCCCAAAGATATTTTTTGATCACCATCACACAATAGCCTTTAGAAACACTCAAGCTTGAGAAAAAAACAAATGCTGGAAATTGCTGAACACCTGTGTATTGGAACAAAAGAGGCAGGGGAGCAGACATTTGACACAGGGCTAGAGGTCAATTGGTGACGGTATAGAACCTGCATAGAGGCACAGCTCAAGGTGCTGATATGTATTCTGGACCAGTGAGTGCCATTCTACCTCTTTTCAAGGCAAAGAAAAGACTGGGGTCGAGTGGAACTCCCCTCTCCACTATTAAATGGGAAAGCAGCAGACAATATTGCAGAGCATTCACAACGCTAAGTGCACACAGCATTTAGTGGCAAGGATGTGGAGTAAATGGAAAAGGTTTGAAAATGGGGAGGCAGAGAAAAGGTCAGGGAGGTGTCACTCACTCAGTCTCTCCGGCAGGTACCAGGATGGATGTTCAGCTCCACTGCAGCCCTAGGTGCATTCTTATTTGAGCAAGAGAAGCCCCATAAAGCCTGGCCATGATTTGCCATTAATCTGTCATTCTGGCCTGATGGTCTGAATGTTTGACATGTGCACTTTTGTGCTGACTGGCTGTGCAAAAGATACTCCACTGTTGCGGAACCAAAAAAAGCAAAAAAAAAGTGTAATCCGTTTGGAGTCCACAAGAAAGCTCTTACTAAAGCACCTAGTACCCCCCTCTGGTTCTCAAACTGTTCTAAACACTGTCCTGTTTCCTGATATTGCATGTTGCTTTGGACAAAAGCATCTACCAAATGATTGTAATGTAATGTAATGTAATAAAAACTCCTTATAGCTATTTTTCATTTAAACATAAATTTGAAAATTGATGCCACATGTATTGTATTTATTAATAGATGACTGAGAAATTCTTAATCCATTAGATGTACCCCTTACTAGTGCATAGATGGATTAGAATGGCCAAGCCATGGTATTAAATGGGATTTTTCATAACAGAAAAATACATTCATGGGAGACTGAAAATGTTATCTGTTTAAAAATTAAAGTAGTAAAAACAAGCCAGAATATGAAATGAGGAGCAAAATAGACAAATATAATGGCATGGCATAACGTCAAGCTTGTTTTTGGCTTCTTTATATTCCTCCCATATATCATCTCTGTAATGCGCTCAGTTTGGGAATCTTTCTAGATTTAGAGCAATTTAACCAAGTGATGGGTGTAATTTGTATCCAGCGTCAAGTTGCCGCTTGCATTTAAATTCATCATTACCAGCCCTGCCTTCTCTAGATTTCCCCTGTTCACAGGTGTCAGGATGCCCTATCAAGGCCGCACAGACATCCATTACGAGAGGCGCTTAAGGGCTCCGGTTTGCCATGCAAGGCGAGACAGAGGGGCCCATATAGCGAAGAGGAGACACCGGAGGCAGAGCGACTTGGAGTGTATCAGGGTAGACTCGCCCAGTTCATCATTCTACGGCATGGAGAGCTAGACACAAACACAGCAGCGGTGCTGGTGCTACATGCTCCTTTGAGTGAAAAAAAAACACCAGCCTCGGAGACTGGGCTCCTCAAAAAAAAAAAAAGATTAGCAAATATTTGATGGCTAAGGTTTAGCAACTGGTGCATGCAAGACCAAAGGGGAGCAACAGCCTGATCTTGTTTACAGATTGCATTACTGTTCCAGCCAGACCGTCTGAGCAATGTTAGGTCATGAAATATGCAGTGAGAGCGAAGAAGCGACGTCTTCCGTACATGGCTATTTCCCTTGTTCTCCATTCATAAACATCTCCCCACTATCAGCTTTGGCACCACACTCATTTACATCTTTTTCTATTTACTTCAAACTATTTGAGTAGGAGAATCAGCGCATTATATTTAAGTAAATATTTAGGGATGACGAAACAGCACAGAGAGGATAGTCAGTATGATGTAATGGCATTGTAATCACAGCACAGCCTTGTTCCGGTCTGCAAAGAACAGTGATGTGAAATTACACCTCAACCGCAGAACAAACGTTTTTATTTTCTTGAAAATAGAAAGTCCGGGATAATTTGAGGTCAAGAGAGTATTTATATGAGGTAGCGCTTAGAGTAGCTTATCATTTGAAAAATTATAAAATCAATCAGAAATCCAACAAAGTTCGTTCATGCCTCCAGGTGTAGGCCCTCCTCAAACACTCTCGAATTACATCAGCCTCTTTCCATTCAGGGAATGGTCAATTATTAGAAACACGGAGATTGGAGCGGACTGGAACGAGAACTCTGAAATGATTGAATTCTTTGAGTGAATGTAAATCAATAAGGGCATAATAAATACATTTTTACTGAAGACATGCCTGGCAGGCAGAGCAGTCTTTATAAGCGGAGAGCCAATTTCTTCAGTGCAACTCATTAAAGACAAAGGCACTGAAATTTAGGTTTCAAAGAGATAATCAGTGGAGCATTTTTTGCAGATAGAACAAATGGTAGTTAATTACATGTGAAACAGATAATTTCCAAAAGCTTGCACGCATAAATGAAATTTCACACAAATGATTGAACAAGAGGATGTGCGTATTCACAGCTTTCTGCACTGCTGTGAGAAGAATATTAATCGTCTGTGTAATGCAACAGAGCATGGAGTGAGTATGCAACGACAACATGTCCTATGCATTACTGGCAAAGTTATAGGCAAGTTCATGACCGTCTTCAGGTAGAACGGCGAACAACTCAGTGACAGTTACCTCTATTATCTCCTCTGGTTCGATCTGCACTTTTTAGCTAATGTGTTTAGCTAAGCCTGAACACTGATGTAATGCGCACACATTTTAGAAATGAGGTACTTGAAAATGCAAAATATAATAATAAATGAATAAAAGAGAATGTCCACTGCTTGAAACAAATGCAAAATGTACTGTGGGGATCAGCAAAAAGCTTTTGAAACCCCAAACCTACGACAGCACCACAACCTTTATGTGCATTTGCATACGCATTTGCACATGTAAAAGTTTAAAGCTACACATACCATGCAAAAAACCATTTCTGGTGCTTCCTTAAAGCTCTGTAAGAACTGCTGATCCAATCCAAGACTGGAGACAAGAAAGTTTCATCCCAAAGGGACCTGCAGCGGTGCTGCACTTTTGTCATTTATCTTCCCTGTTTGTAGTTTGGGGCCAATTTTTCTTTTTTCTTTTTTTCTTTTTCCCCCAAAAGTTTTTAGTCAAGCTTCCAGAAGTCATCAAAATCCTGAGTCCTGGAGAATCACATCAATCAAAGAGCCCCGCAGCTGAGACAGAAGGGAGGAAATTGCTCCGGTATCGCTCTGTGGGGGAAGCATGGCTTCAAGTACCTCTCCGGGTGGGATAGACAGGACCCAGAGCTTTGGATGCGTGCTGCAAAATCTCAAAGGCTGCATCAATCTTGCTGCGTGGGGGTTTATTCACACAGACCTGAGCAATATATGGGCAATGCTGCCCAATTGCTGGGTGGGAGAAATATAACAAATGAGTCTATGCACCAAAAGCATGTGTGTGTGTGTGTGTGTGTGTGTGTGTGTGTGTGTATGTGTGTGTGGGTGGGGGGGGGGGGGGGGGGGGGGGGGGGGCG
>JBBMFX010000033.1:6634823-6661214 GCA_037832545.1 Rhabdalestes septentrionalis | reverse complement strand
CACACCCCCACCCCCCATGGTAATCACAACGATGGCAAGTCCAAGTTCAAAGGAAGCTTCTTCAAGCTGGAAGTTTAAGCGCCCTCGCTGAAGTGAAAGGCAAAAATGTTTATGTGACATGCAACTTATACCCAGGAAAAAACGTCTCTCTGCGTCGGTGATTAGTGTACAATGTTTTATATTTATTTCATATTGAATTTTATTTATTTTTTAAGTAACGCAAAAATTACTTTGACTGGTAATTAGTTATTAAAAGTTATAGTGAGGTAACTCAGTTACTAACGCAGTTACTATATGTGAGAAGTAACAAGTAACTATAACTAGTTACTTTTTTAAAGGTACTTGCCCAACACTGACCCTAATATTTAACAATCAATATTAACATTTTCCATTAAACAAATAACTAATATCTATGCTATAAAACCATTGTCATACAGGCTCAACACAAAAGATCTTCTGAAAGTCTTCATATCTGGCCTGAACACTAATAGCTACTGCTTGTCAAGAATGCTCTGACTGCAGAGCATGTCTTTAAAATGGCCTCTGAATGCCATGTTTATCACACAACTTCCAGTCTAATCACTGAGTTAATTCATAAAGATTGATCTATGAACAGTGGTAGAATAGTTTCCAGTGAATATCAAATAGTATTTCTGCTTCAAATGCCTGTTCCTAATCTGCACTTTGGAATCCTGACCACAAATGGGACAACACCTAATGTTGTGCTACTCCATTGCTGCAAACTTAACCTACAACAAGAAGTCCAGCAGCACAGATTTCTTTATTAACCCCACCAGCACATTCAATACCACACATCTCACCCAGCTACTCCCAGTTTAATGAATTTAATCAGTTTCATCATTAAAATGATCTTCATTACACTGTGAATCAAATCATGAGCTGAATGTACTCTTACCCCCAATAATGGTATCTATATTATATCTAAAAATACAATCTAAAATGACCCCAAAGGAAGGTCTGGAAAATACAGCAGTCCCCTACAGGTCTGTTGCTATTCCGGAGTTTTGTCAGGATAGCAAAACTGAGTCTTATGCAGGGTGACAGCAATCCGTTTTTCCTTGCACTTTCAAAGCAAGCTAATTCTTCCAAAGACTCTTCACTATTTTTAGTCACTTTACTTTCCAGCAGGTCAGCCACCCTCAGGATTACATACGTCTTTTATCAGTGCTGCATTCATTCGGCATTAGACACATCTCTTTAAAATAAGCACTACTTATAAAAACCACACTGAGATATTTATTACACCAACTTACACTAACTTGATACTAAGATCTGCTGTCCCATATCTCCTCTGAATGCATGTGTGGCATGGCTGAGAGGCGCATGATTCTAATGATGACAGCCTTACCACACAAAGGCAATTAAGACTGCAACCTAAAGTGATGAGCCCTCTGTCTCAGTATGTCACTCTCTGAAATGAAGCTGGGGAGGGATTTCAGGTAGCAACTCTTGATTATCCAATAAGAACAACAACAGGCAATCTGAAATGAGAGGGAATTTCAGTCTGCCTGTGAACAAGAGGGAAGGTGAATGATCCAGTGCCAGTCTCCTCCAGGTCCTCTGAGTTGTCAAGAGGCTAAATGATTACTGACAGCATGACTGCTTCCTTTGGCACCAGATCATTAGTTCTATTGCAAGTTTCCTCCAAATGGTCCAGAGGGCATGATGGTAAAATATGGAGAAACCAGACTATAACACCAGTTTCTACCAACAGGGGAGCCATTAGTAAAAGCACCAGTGAAATAATTCAATTTTATGCAATATGCATTCTAGCTAATGTAACAGTCTGTGTACTGAAACGGCTCAAAACGTAATTACCAAGTTCATAAAGATAGACCAGGGTTACACTGTGGCCTTTAAGTGGGCACCTGCAGCAAAGTTCTACTGTGAAATACAATACAAGTGACCATTGTTCAGATGGCTGTGCAATGAATTTCGATCATTAAAATATTGTCCCTTGCCTGACCCTGTGTAGGGTCTTCCACAAAGCAGCCTAATGACTTTCCTCAAGAATGTGCTTCAAGAGAATAGCTCATTAATTAATACTTTAGACACTAAAAGTGACAAATCATGGGCAATTAAAAATGTGCAATGCTGTTGCACTGTTAATTGCAAGCAAAGCCTGACATGGTGTAGTTATTTCAAGGAACATTAAATTGGTTCAGAAAACTTCATTGACACTAAAAGTTCATTCTAAGACTCATTTTTATTTTGAGCACCTTCTCTGTTCTGAAAAGCACAGATCACCCCAAGGAACTCATCTGTCCCTCTCTGCCATTGTAACAACACATCAAATGTAGCAAAGACTCCCTCAGACTAATAACTTGACCAAACTACTTCCAACCCACAACCAAGTTTGTTCAAGCCAATTTAGGGAGCCAGACTAATCTCACGAATATTTCAGTACAAAACTGTGCTCATAGACAAAGCTGATGCTCGTTCATTTTCACCTTACACAAAAAAGACCCAAAAGTGTTCAAATGAATGGGTCACTAAGGTAATAAAACCATATATGACATTGATGCTACATACTTTTTAGCATGAATCTACACTGTAAGAAAGCCTACTTCATACCAGATGAAAACTACACACAGCCAAACTAGGGCCTCCACAGTTTATTTTTTGAGAATCTGCACCAAAGCTGGCTCCCAAAAGGTTACTACAAGATCCCAAGGACTGAGAGTATGACCCCTCAAGTGATTGTATCTTGTCTGGCTGCTGCAGTCAGCCATGCCGTGGTTTGTTTCACAATTACTTGCCTCAGAGTTCATTCAAATGGAGAGTGAGTTAACAAGAGAAAACAGCCAAAAGCCACACAGAGTGACAGAAGACAAAGACAAGAAAAAATTGGCATCTCAGCCACCTCGATAGTGCACCGCAATATTTTGTTAATTTTATATCAGGTTGATAGCCAAAAGCTTGAATTCATTTACATTAAATCTCATTATCACCAAAATATTAGTGTTAGCCACTGGCCAAAGCTAAATGTCTTGCTGCCTGTAATAACTGCAGCACTATTATGCCTCTGCCCTGATAGACTGGCTGTGACAATACTAATCTGTCAGCTTTGGGGCGTAACAGCAAGGAAAGATTAGACAATTGAGCCAAACATTTATTCACCCATTTCCCAGCTGCAGTTTCGTGGGATACTACACAGATCACACTGTGCAAACACAACTGCAAGCACTTATAAGAACTGGACAATTACTGGCTGGATAAAACATCCTGTCAGGTTTATAGGGTAACACCGTGATTCTCTATCCATAGCTTCAAGCGATAACCTCCCCTGTTCAGTTCATCTTTCACTTTTATATCCGACATAAATGAACACAGAACATACACACAATTTTACAATATAACTTTCTATACATTTTAATTGAATCACTTAAGGCGAGCATTTAAAACAAAGCTCTCATGCTGAAACCACTCACACAGTCTCCACCTCCACAGGAAAAATAAATAACTAGTAACAAGACATGACACTCTGAGTTATACTATTTCAGAATATATTTGCTGCAGGACAAGACTGGATTGAATTTTTTCTTTTTTCCCTCTGAAATTGAATAGAATAATTCTGTTGATATTGGCCAGAAACTGGTAATACGTTTTTGTAAGACTCATTATTGATTAGACTGGCAATCAAATAATCTACAATTTAGGAATTCCTGACACTTTTCAGATCATTTTTATCATTTTTTGAGCATTGGTTCAAACAAGATTTTTATTATAAAACCAGATCCAATGGGAATTACAAGTTGATTCCATTTTATACATGAGTTCCTTCTCTTTAATATTAAAAACAACGCATAAACATGACCTCTGAACTCTGGACTTAAGGTAAAATTGTCACTGAAATGATAATATTTATTGTAATTATAATGTTGAGACAAACTTTTTTTTCATCATTCCTAACATTCAAATTCACATTTATAAAAAGCACCATGTCTAACCCATGTAGGTATCAGATCATAAGACCCTTCCTCTGTACCCGCTGCTGTGGTGTGGACAATTTAATGTCAGTCTTATGTATTTTTTTTCTGTAAATATCAATTACAGTGAAAATAATGGTCAGTTTCTCAAGCCTCACATTACGAATTTTGAACCAAGCTGAAATGTGATGTCTGCATAAATGCTGACGTTCCAAATGTAGATTGAAAATACGGCTTCCTCCCATCCATGGGAAACTGAACTGGTGCGGTCTAAACTTAGCTTGGTCCATATTGCCAGACTCCATACTGAGAAACCCTCAGGGTTACTATGTTTCAGTTTATAAAGATTTTGTTCAAATGTGAATTTCTGAGGAAAGTATGGAACTTGAGCCTTTTCCTTTGAGTGCTTTTTTATTTGGGGGATAAAACAATTTTTTATGTATTTTTTTATTTTCAGGTTTAGCTAGTTTCTTCTCTATTATATTACCTATTTTCTTGCTTCTAATTTTTTAACTGGCTCATTCCTGAAGTCACGGATTTCCTCCGATACAGCTTAACATATTGTCCTAATATTTTAAAGCAAATGGAGAAGTCTAAGCTGGTCTTTTTTCTGCTAAATTTGTCTAGTATGTGTTTCATTTTTATTTGTTTGCTATAAAGTTTTCTTTTGGTGGTGGAAATGTATGTGTTTGGGAGTTATTTGGAGTTTAACAAAGACCTTAATGTTTTTAACTGGCCTCCTCTAAAATTCAGTGCTAGTTTGTGCAACAGCCTAGTTCATTTTGTTTGCTCCCAGGGTGAAGATTAAAAGCTTTGTTTCAGAAATCAATGCAGGAACCAAGTCCTGAGATGGAGAAAACTGTAGTAAGCCTGTCCTTCTTCGTCAGTGGAGGCTGGTGGCAGCTGGAGCTACCTGGTGCATGAATTCTTCACTTCTCCACTGGGGTTTTTGCAGGGACTTTTGAGTGGCAAGAGCTTTTAAAACGGTTTGAGGTGGCTGCGTGGCAGAAGGAGCAGGCAGCACATTTGTTGTAAAATCACACCCAGGAGTTTTGAGGTGCTTTTTGGCTCCAGTTTTGAGTGTGTTTGCTGCCTTGCCTGTTTTGCCTACAAAAAGGCTAATGGCTTCTTCATATGCCAGTCAGGTTTTAGCTCCATTTTATTTCCTCCACGATTTTCCTTATATCATTTGTTGAGTGCAGTCTAGACTGTAACACCTTCAAAGATACTGTTTTGATAGCTTTATCCTTAGAATTTGATGCATGTTGTCAATTCCTTTTAAGAAAACTTCATTTAAATATATAAAAGCAATATCACAAGCAGCTTGGGTGTATAACTCGTGACTAGTATGCCTCTGTCGTACTGTTGGTAGGTTCGTGATTTGACTAAGTCACTTAGCGATGGCCCCAGCACTGTGATCACTTACTGCCGCATTCGTGTTTCAAGTATAGAATTGGGAAAAAATTTTGTAACATGACCTTTTTTCTTGTGCTATGCTCAAGCTGCTGAGAACCGTTTTAGTGAAGGCTTCGCTCACTTCACTTGTTTTGGCTCTGACTATGGAGGTTTGTATTTTTGGATTTGTTTTTTGTCAGTAACACTTGGAATCCCAAGGGTTTGAAATTTTAATGCATTCATGATCTCCATTCATTTAGGTATTATTTAGGTATTATGAAAAATATTTCAGTTTACGTATATCTTTAATCAAAATTACATTAAAAAGTCAGTATTTTTACATGAGATTCTCAGATTTATGAATCGCATCCTTTTTTACTATTATTAGGAGGATTCCCCTCAACATGAATGTAATACCACTTGCTATAAAGTGAGAGTGGCCAAGATCCAGCTTAGTCTCACTGTTTTCACCTGTCTTATCATGCTAATCTCCAAAGAGCCCTTTACACAGATGCATTTCATAATTAAATCACTCTAGTCTGACCAAGAAGCTTGCAACTCCTCAATCCAGGAGATGGACAAAAGAAGACTACTTTTTACTGGTGTGATAATCACGCACCTCTACGGAAGGACAGACTGTGAAAAATCAATCAGGGTTATGTGGACAAAATATAGGGGTTCTCACAGCGACTGCACAAATTGCTTTATATGCCACTTCATAATTGCTGATGTGGAAGAGGACACAGGAGGGGGAAATCTTCATCGATTTCCATTTATTTTCTCTTGGCCTGTTTTAAGCAGAGCCTTGAAATTAGGAGAAAAAAACTGAAGTTGGCAGTGAAATGCCTCTTTCATAACCCACATGCATTTGTAGGGAAAGCAATGCATTTAAATGTGGTTTTTGCAATGCCTCCTCCAAAATCAATCTATACAAACCCGCCCTTGGGCTAATATTTATGCATCGGTCATACGGTATACAGTATCACAATGTAAACATTAGTGTCATTAGTCAGTCAGACTACTGGACTGAAAAAAAATGCTTTCTATTGTTTTTGTTGACACAAACAATTTTAATATTAGCCATAGTGGGCATGACATAGTTCGAGAGAACCTCCATGAGAATATATGTTGTTTAGTACCTAGTGGCAAAGAAAATCAGCAAGAAATGACCAGGGGCTACTAGGGAGGAACGAATTGAGTGACACTTTCAAGGCAATGGATCAAATATGCTTACAGTACAGAAAATGACTCACCCAGTCGGTGACAGAATTTTCTGATTTGTGAATTATGTTAACCTCTGTGCCGCTCCATGGTTGGATGCCCACCTATTAATGCCACTGCAAAAATTCCTGTCCTACTTTACATAGTATGCTTACCATGCTGGGCATGCTTGCTTAATGTAGGTGAGGGACCAGCGAGACCATAACCCCCTCATGAGGAATTATTTCATCATTTATAATAAGAGTGCAGACTGAGCTGGTTGCTGTTCAGCATATTCTGAGATAATAGCATGGGGGAATACATAGCAGAGAGACAGTGATACCAAAAAGCCACTAAAGTAAAATATACTGCCCATGAATCCCCTTTGGCACCCTTCTCTCCGGCTGTTCTCCTCAGAGCTAACAAGCCATTGTCCCAACAATATTGAAGTAGATGAGTATACAATGGGAAAGTATACACTGACTGCATAAACAAGCATGCAGTACAGGAGTGTTACGAATAAATTTCCGTCTTGCAAAACAAAACAAAACAAAAATATTCCAGTCATGGTTCTGAGACCTCTTAAGATCATTTCATTCAACACACCTTTTTAATAAACTGCAATCATCTCTCCAATCTTCCCTCACTCTCCAAAACTAATGAGTTGCACACAAGTACCTTCATTAACTCTTACTTCAAGTCTTCGGGATGTCTGAACAAGTACGATGGACTTGCTTTCTTTTCTTACTTTCATTAAAACACAGTTTCAGGACTCCTTTGAACACTGAGAGGAAAGAAATTAAGTGATCTCCTTAACATTGAGACTGTGTTTTGCTTTTTCGCCAACGAGCTGTGATATAAAGTATCTGACAGATTTGCACTCATTGTACTGGTGATCTACTGCACCACAAACTAGCTTCCTGAAATCTCATTCATTGCAGAAAAACAAAAGAAAAAAATGAATTAACCCTTTGAAAGTCTAGGACGCTTTGGTTTGAATGGATGGTTTCAAAAGCAGTTCATTTGGGTGTAGGGCTGATTTGTCATTATCAAGATACACAGTCACATTACGCTACTGTATATTGTAGATATTTTAAGAACAAACTCACAATGTGAGTCCTTTCAAAGAGGGTTTAATTAGTATAATTAGTTTAATTGGATTGCAGTGTTTGAAAATTATGTTCACTGTTTTTGACAGTATTTTGAAATATATAATTTTTGTCAGTTTCATCTTTTGAAGCATAAGACAAAAACACATGCATATCCTGAGAAAATGTCATGACATTTTATTTTGTTACACTGATGCTACTGGAAAACATTTTGGGTTTGAATGATGTACATTGCTGATAGCTAAAAAAACCCTCCCAGAATCACCCACTTTTGTTAAGGTGCCCCACAAGCCTTTTTCAGAAAATATAACGAAGATAATCACATCATGAATCTATGATGGGTTGAGTGTAGTCATGCTCCGATCGATCGGCGGACGATCGGTATTGGCCGATAATCAGACTTTATGACTCGATCGGGACTCGTTAAACTCGCCGATCTTAGGAACCGATCACAATTGATGACGCACACCACGAGAGAACACTCTCGCATGCACACACACACCACGAGAAAACTCTTGCCCACGCAGACCCACACCACCACACACGCACACACATGAGAGAAATCTTGCACGTGTGCACACACACAGACACAACAGGAGAAAACTCACACACTCGCACACATACAACAAAGGCACAATTTATAGTATTACTTTATCTGAAAAAAGTGAATGGTGATCAGGGAGCTTACATATAAGTTATGTAAACTTGAAGCATTAGAATCGGCATCGGTATCGGCCGATCACCTAGACAAAAAATCGGTACTTGGTATCGGTGGCAAAAATCCTGATCGGAGCATCACTAGTTGAGTGTATTGTTATTCACACAGTATGGGTGAGTTATGGGACTGAAGTAAAAGAAACTCACAAATTACAGCTTTTGTCACTTTTATTCTCTGAGATTGATTTTTTTGTTACATTTCACATACGGCATTAAACTTATACCATATTCTTTCAATGAAACAAGCATATCAGAAAGGCCAATATTTTGGCATAAATTATCATGACGACTACTATAACACTACATTAGCCATCTAAATTAGTTTAAGTTCCAGTTTGCCACCACCGTGTGAACAGACACTCTGTAAAGCTGCCATGCCAGTTCCAATGTAACTGTCCTGCCGTCTAACCTATGAGCTTCGCAAAGTGACACTTCTATTAGCATTCAGTTGGCTCAATGAAATTTTAAAATTGTACGCTGACACAGTCATTATTTTATCTTTCTTTATCTTGCACTGCACTGATCTGAAGGTGCCGCACATGACATTTTAAAGCTGGTACCAAGGTGAACTCCTGATAAAAAAAGATTATTAAATTAGACCACTGGTGGATCAGGGAGCCTACAGAGTAGCAGTACTGCATTGTAAAACCCTATTTCAGACAAATTTGAATTACACAAGACACCCATAAATGTATTAAACTTCAGGAGTCTTTGGAAAAGGTAACATAAAATGTGATGAAAGCCTGCAACACCAACTACATGGTAAATAATTATGAATTAAAAATGTACACTTTACGGTAAGTCAACAATTTTACAATTCTTCTTTTTAAATGACTAATTTACGACTGCAATACTGCTTACATAATTTATTATAAAGCCATTATAAAGGTTATAAATGTTATATTTTGGAGACGGCAATGTCAATAGTATTATTGGAGAAATAAAGGGTGACACTAAACAAGGCTTTTAATCCTTTTATAATAATAACTTTAAGTTAATCATGAGAACACATAATAAGCTATATAAGAACACATAATAAGTCAAACAACAGGGTCAAGTCTGCTTCTAATCTTGCTGTAGAAAAGAACATTCATGGCCAAATGGAATCTAGAGCGCTGTATCTTATGTCCTGAAAACACACCATCCTTATTACGGCGTTCTGATAAATATGCAACAACTGCTACTTATTCTGTGGGGACATGCAAATGAGCTATTGCAAACATGGCTTGATTAAGTGTCAAAATTTTAATGAGATGAGCTATTATCAGCCCAAACTTAATCTGATGTGATTAAGGAGACAAAGAGTAAATTACGTATTTATATTTACACGTTCTGAGTCTGAAAGCTTTTGACATGGGATGACAGTGTGCTGGCACCAAGGATTTCACAGAGCAGAAATGATTACTAAGTTTGGCCGGTTTTATCAGGTTGGGTCTGATTTCAGGCAAAAAAAAAGTCCTTAGGGAATCCACACATTGATAACTTTCTAAAATATTTTTGGCCATTCGAGGATGACTGATAGCGTAGTTTACTGGCTCTCTGTGTCGATACTAAATCAAGACAAATAACCAGATTCTCCAGAGTCTTCTAGAACCATGACAAAAAAAAACAGCAAAGCCTTTGCATTCTGTCATATGCAAAACGCTATTGAGCGCAGTGTCACAGGTTCGCTCATCTTTCACCTCACTTATTCAAATAAACATAAGCTGTTTCTCATCACAGAGCACTGTGGAGGCGTTGAAATGGATGGACACCATACTATGTTCTGAAAAACAGTCATAAGAGGTCCTCCCACTGGGAGCACACAGAGCATAGTATCATTGCAGACCACCATGACCTCTATTGCTTAACTTGGGGGAAAAATATAACCAGGACACACATGTGAGCTTTTACATTAGATATTTTCTGTGATTCGTACCACAAGAGAATATTTAATGTATTCAAACAAAACTTTTTCCCCGGGGTACATGGATTTTTCAAAACTTTGGTCGTTTGCTTAAGTGATGTAACTGTCCAAAAAACAGATAACAAATAGCCAGTGATTAATGAGAAACTTCTTTTTTTTAAATTGACCCAAAAAGGCCATTAAGACTGCCACTCAAGCGTTTAGCATTAATTATGAGAATCCCCCATAAGCTTCCGTGAAATTCAATGAGCATTGCAGACTCTCAGCTGTAAAATGGAATAGTGCAATACTGCAAGATGCTGAGTCAACTGCCACGTTTCATTCGCTTCCGTTAATTTCCACTTTTCATTTCAACTCATACATAATCTGTAGCACTTTCCAGCTACCGAGTTCTCTTAAAAGCCAAAGAGTTTCATCTAAGGCAGTCCACCGACAGACATTTTAGAGAAGTGAAGCAGTCACAAGCTAATTCTTCTTTTAGGTCACTTTGATGACGATCTAATCATCACGGCACGCGACTTGGGCCTGCCTGTGAAGAATAACATCATATATAGTATTTTCCAAGTGAAGGAGTTTGATATTGACATGTGGCCTAAAGTCCTTCATTCCTTAAAAGCAGACTAGCAGCACTCTGATAGATTAGCAGAGCTCTTTTAATCAGGGCTTTGTGCAGAGTAGGAGCGCGATTGGTGATAGCTCTAATTGAAATGTCTGGGCTTTGGTTTTTCACAGCTCCTCGTCATGTTCACGAGGAGGATACACACACACACACACACACACACACACACACAAACACACACACATACATACTAATCACCACCACGCGGATTAGTAGCTGACCATGTGCTGCTTAACCGCTCCTTCTACCATCTGCTGCATGAAAACAACCAGGGCCAGGCTTCTACACCAAAGAGGCACTAGGATTAATTTACCCAGCAAAGAACTGTGACATGAAGGATACAGAACAGCTATGACTTTCAGAGCAGAATGTAGGTAGAAACTAATAAAATCCCTTAAGGTCCTGTGTAATACTCTGGTTTAGGAAAGGATGAACCATGTAGGCTGCCAGTCTGCCGTAATCTAATATAAAACCCTGGAAATCCCAAACCAAATCAACCGACTGTAGTAAAGAAACTGTAATGCAACTGCACTGCTCGCCATCTTATCTCCACACTGCCATCCTGCTTCATGTAAATGGAACAACTACTAAACACTAACGAGAAATACTTCATCATTCAAAACACTTCTGGGCACAAGTACGAGTCCTGGAATCCCCAAAACTATGCTTGAGGCGAAACATTTGCAGTTGAGAATAAATTATACAAGACAGTTTAAAAGCAATTAACTTGTAACCTAATCATACAGAGATAGCTAGAAAAGCTAAAAACTACATTAAGCAATAAGCTCCTGTTCCTTAGCAGGCAGGCCACACATGCAGGTTAGTTTCTATCGGAGTGACAGGCCATGCACCCAGCTGCAAGCAAGATAAGCTGAGGGACAAATATTCTTTCTGCTAGATGGTCATTTTGGCATTTTGGCAAGTCACATTCAGTCCTCTATACATTTAAGTGCTCTTGTCCTACTTTTATTTTATTGTAAATGTATCTTACATTTTTCTCTACTAAGGTGAGAAAAATATAAGACAGGCATAGTTCATGTTCCAAACTCTCTTTATCTGTCAGAATAAAACAGGCAGATTTTGTTACCACAAAATGCAGTCTGTTCTGCTTGGCTGTCCTGTTGCATGCCTTATCTAAAAACCTGTCAAGGCAAAAACGCTCCATAACATCAGCATGAAACTGACGGAATAGACTGATATTTGTTAATATTTTGGATTTCATTATAGCACAGAAACGTTTCATTCAAATTTGACTCTAACATGACTTTTTAACAGACATTGTCTTCTAAAAAAAAAGCAAAGGAATTCAGTTTTTCATGATGTGAGCCCTTTCAACAAAAACATAGTGCTTGTGATCAAAAACAGAGACTTCTAATTCTAGTCTTTCTATCTAAAATGTACAACATTTTCTGTTAGGCTTGATGACACAGATGGTAATTGGTTTGACATGTAAAATGCAGCGTGCTTTAATAGCGGAGGTAAGTAAGCATCATCAGCTTGGCCTTTTCAAAAGGTGATTCCCAGAATTCTGCAGAGCTGCTTTCAGCATGTTCTATAATTAGGCTGAGTTCTAGAGATGAGCTCAGAAAGGCCGTGCTTGGAGAATGAAGAACCAGCTCTTTGTGAAAAAAACTGTCCTGATGGCACAAATATTCAAACATGAACTAAGCATGTGCCATTATGTGTTAAATAAGCAGGAATAAATCAACACCTAGAGTTCGTTTTAACTCTTCCGCATATGTTCCCACCTGTGTTAATTTTTATAATGTGAACACGTACTACTATTAAATCAAAACCCTTGACACACTGAAAAGTTGTGGTTTTGTTTATACTCTGACACCAACACTAGACATCCCCTGACTGTAGTGATTGCCAATCTAAAAACATTGGAGTGAATCACCTTAACACTGCAAGGTTTACACCGACGAATATTCCCTGCATGCTACATAAAGGTACACTGGATATTCGCCTTTGACAATTACTTCTATATTCCGAGAGAGCATTTGAAATGTCACGTTTCCAAAAGGCTATTGTTTCATGTTGCTGATTACACAGACACAATTGTATGGCAGTGCTATACCTCATATGAGGGCTGCATTCCTTTGACGTGACAACCCAAGAATGGCCCTCTGTGAATCTGTTGCATTCCCTATTGGCTCTAAACCTTTATCATTATCCCACAGTCACCAACTGACCACATGGAAGACTCTTATAAAAGGGTTTTTTACCAGAAGTGCACTGGTAATATTTTCATTTGATGGGATTTATTGAAAGTAAAAAATGGTTTGACGTGAATTTTAATTCATACAATTTTGCCTTTTACCCAGATGTAGATTAGCAAAAATATTTGGAATCATTTTACACTTTTTTTTCAAACCTGCTAAACTTGGATTTTATTGAGGGACTATACCTAGGGTAATTTAACATTCATGTGAACTATTCCTTTAATTAAAGTGAGGTGCTACCAATCTAAAAATATGTATTATAATACTCTTCATAGCTCAAAATTATGTAGCATGATTTCTATTTAAACTATTTCCAAATATGGGTATTGGCCATCAAGTGTCTTTTCAAAGCTTAAAATTACACAAGACACTGTCTGTTTCAAAAATGTTGTATGAACAAGAAACAATAAAATACTGAGTTAGTGGTTTCCTTCATGGCATATATGGCTTATGCACATAAATGTTTGAACCCCTAATACTGGATAATCAATATCTTGGTGAAATCCTAGATTAAAACAAACCAATCTGTATCTAAAGAGCCAAAGATGAATTCCAAATCAGAGCAGCTAAAAAGGCCCTGTTTTTCATTAGAAGGTAAATCTGTAATATGGACCACTTAGAGGAATTTAAGGCTGAGGCCAGACCGAACTGATCGCAGCAATAGACTGGAGACTGATGCTGATAGCAGCTAATGGTCCAAATCCGGGGCTGGATATGACAATGTACTGCTCTGCAGATGTAGAGGATTGCAGAATAATATTAAATGAAGATAAGACTGCTGTTTACCTACCATGAACTGTCGTGCACCAAGTGATAGGGAGGGATGAGCATATTTGCAATATGGACATTTAGACACCTGTACAAATAACACATTTAAACATGATGTGAAAAAGATAACATTTCTCTTTCAAATTGCTATTACTTAACAAATGTAAATACTAATACTGGACAATTGAGCAATCCACACTCAGAGTACACAGCTTGGCAGTCTGAGAGAAATGGCCTGCTTACACACAATAAACATTGGTTTTTATACTCTCTCTCCTAAGGTCATGCTGTTCCCCTGTCTTTTTTTCTAAGAAGTGACCTCTTCTCATTTCTGCTTTACCTATATTTGATTCTGTAGAATACAAATAAATTAGGACAGAGAGACAGATTGTACAGACACTTTGTCGTCTCCACCTACGACTGATCATACACTGACATAATCATGTAATTATTCAAAAGATTGGAAAAAACCTACCTACCCCCCCTTGTTAACCAAAAAATCTCCCAGCACAGTTTCAAATCCTCAAACTAAATAAATCATAAGACAAAGACAACCTGATTAAAAACAAAAATGGTATTTCATTTACAGAGAGAAAAAAACTGATACCAACTGTACCTGTGTGGATAAGCAATGAGGTACTCTAGCAGGCATTTAACAAAAAATTGAGATCAATCAGACTAGACGGATCCAAGTCTGATTGCTGCCAATCCTGACAAATCTATACATCACAAATACAGAATCTTTCAAGCATCTTTCAAGATCCCTCCAGGAGTCTCAAAACAAGCCAGATGAAAAATCTAAGACACTGCAGAGACTGCTTTCCCCCATTTAGGTCAGCACTCACTATCTATCATTAGAAAGTTATTGGGGTCCATGGGAAGGTTTCATGGCAAAAACAACTGGCAACTAAGGCGAACAGGCCCGTCTCAAATTTATCAAACACCAGTAAACTATAAAAATGATAAACCCACAATCAAACACGCTAGTGGCTGTGTCATGGTGTGGGGATGCTTTGTTGCCTCAGGGCTTGAGCACCCTCTGACAGAATTATGAATTCTGATCTTTAACACAAAATCAGCCATATCTGGCACTTAAGCGCAACTATGTTATGCAGCAAAACACTAATTTGAGGCAAAAGGTCATGTTCACCTCTCAGTGGCTTTAAAGAAACCAAATTAAGGTTTTGGAGTGACCTATTCAAAGTCCTGACCTGAACCCCATTAAGATGGTGAGGCATGACCTTAAATGCAGAAAGCCGTTCTATCAACAGGAATTAAAGCAATTCTGCTAGGGAGCCAAAATACCTCCACAGTAATGTGAAAGTGCGTGGCTGTGTGAGGATCTGTAACCATTAAGGTGTGTATTATGAAAACCTGTTGAACAACCTGGAATTGATATTAATGGACAAAATAAATCCATTAACAACTGAATCGTTACCACAGAAAATGTTGCTTTCTCAAATGTTTTTCCAACAACATTTTAATACAAAACAATTTGGCTAAATCAACAAAATAACCTAACCTTTCCAGACCTAAACCTTATCAGACAAATCACACGCTGCAACAATATATTTAGTCAAGGAGGAGCCACAAAGAAGTATGGGATACTAGCAGGGAACATTCACCCAGTAAAGCACTGTTTACCTACATGTAAATTAAAAACAGAAATATCATATTATACCAACCAATGCTCTTTAAAACTAGAATATCTTACTACAGTTACAATCCCTGTATATCCCGCATGGTACATTAAATAGGCCCTTTAAGAGAAGTGCTTCTATTAAACAACAGCCCATACAGTTTGACCACAAAAAGGTATGAACAAATCAATCCAAAACATAACTACCGAAAAACACAGAGTGAAGCAAACACAAACTTAAACACAGGATCGCTACAGCGTTAACAGCTTGGCTGAGAAAAAACAGTCACTTGGCAAGATAGGTGACAGGTGAGGGGCGTAAATAATCTGATCTAAAGGAACAAGGTAACGTAAACAAGCCAACCAATGAGAAGACAGGTTAAACCAGGAGACTCAAACCTGTCCAGAAATGGCCTCTGTGAGTGCAACCAAGCAGGAGGCACACATCATTCCAACCCAGCAGGAGGCACACCTGATTCCACCTTTGTAATCATTTGGTCGTGGTTTTCAGTTACTCAGATGTGGCTTGTTGGTTGGAAAACTGCACAGCAGTCAGTAGCACACCAATCAAGTACACATGTCAACTAATGCATCAGTATGTTACAAACTAACTCTACTGACCACATCCATAATACGCCTGAACAAAGCAGTCGAATTGCTCATTAGAAAATGATTAGAAAAATTTAAAAACACTTTTTCCCACTAACCAAGCTCAAGCATGACATACGACAGAGCACAAGCAGTGGATTAGTGTGTAGTTATTTTTTCTAAGTAGTTGTTTTCCTAAAGAGAGTGACGCAACAAGCTCTAATGCACCATTTGCCCCCTTGAGAAAATGAGCGAACTCTCTTGTCCTTTTGATGATATGGGCAAAGTAGCAATTTCACATCTGGGCTGAAACTGATGTCAATTAGTCACAGTCATCCTCTGCTCCTAATGGGCCTAATTTCCGTAATAGCACGCCACGCTGCATCGCAGGACGGCGGCACTCTCGAAAAATGACTCATCGCTTTTCTTTGGGACACCTTCAACCAAAAGATTCTGGTAATAAGATGAAGAGCATGCGAAATTATTGAATATTTGACGCTCAAGACATCTTAGGACTATAATGTCTCATTTAGGTCATTATCTTCTGAGAATGATCACAACACCATCGTTGGTTGCGAAAAAAAACGGTGATGACTCTGCTGATATGAACACTTGCGTTCTAAAGGCAGGTGAAAGAAGTTCATCACAGAAATCTCCTCCATAGACTTCATAGTTAGTTCTCAATAAAGAACCAGATCACAGCTGTAGCTCCAAGTTTGAATTTAATTGCGTATAATTCTTTCCTCAGCTCCAGCAGAATTAGAGGAGTCTAAAGGGTACAATAGACAGTCCTGGCTGGAGGGATGTTGGCTTGAGCTTTGCAGGAGTATGTGCTGCAGCCTGGCAACGCAGACACAGCCACTCTCAGAGTAAGAGTGACACACTCTCTCTCTCTCTCTTTCTGTTTGTCTCTATACATCCCCATCCCTCTCTCCCATTCAAAGTCTGGATCAAAACACTCTTAACCCCCAAACAGCCAGCCTCCACTGCATGGACACAAACACACACACGTACACAACAGCACACACTCCTTCAAACCCACAGACCCATCCACCCGCATGCACACCAGTGTGTTTCTTTCCAATTTTAGACTGAAAGCCATGGCTGATGTACGCACAGCTGGTGACACAGCACGGACAGGATGTGATTTGTCGTACTGTGCATTTGATGAAGAGACATCTCAGAGCTTGTAACACACTGAAACCACAGATTCTAGCTGTCAAGAGAGACCTAACAAGAAAACTAAGGTTATATGTTTTCCCTTTCCTCATAACCCAGTTCATCTGCCTTTTTCAACTGAAAGCACAAGACACAACAAGTAAATTTGAACATTATCAGCAGCTACTAACAATTGTTTCGGACAAGGACACCCCTTGGGTGAAGCCATTAAATGTTTTCTTACAATTGCAGAACGGTAAATCTAAACATAAATCGGGTGTACTGTCTTTCTATGTCCCAATAAAAAAATTAGAAACGAGAGGTTGTTTTTTCAAAAACATTCGAGCTATTGCTTATGGGTGCAACATGTAATGTGATGATATGGTTCACAGTTTATATTTTTAGGGCAGACAAAAGGAATCACTATTTCAATTAATTCAAGTATTGTATTTCATACAGGTAATTGTGTTGATTTGGGATGAACATTACAAAGGTATATGGTTGCTACTCAGAAATATGCATCATAATTATGTAATTAGTAACATTACTAACAATTAGTAAATATGCCCACACCTACTACAGCCTACACCATTAACAAAAAAAGGTGCTTGAAAGTGGTCTTTGGAATGACGCAACAGAGGCGTCACTTTTTCCTCCCAGTGGATGAAAAGCATTATTTAAAGAGCCTCTACATAATGTAAACTTTCAATACAAGTTAAAAGGAGAACCCAATCTCAAAGCCAAGAACCAAACAGACACCTTTATTTTTAAGAGAGTACTTTTCAGAAGATTTCCAGACAACTTTCCAGGGTTAAAACCTAAACTTTAAAAAGATATTTAAGAATGTGTGGAACCGAGACTCATGTACTATAAAAAGGACATTTAATTAGGAGATCTACGCTGATATTTATGGTTCCTAACAGCACCTGGTATGCCTCGGAGCTGACGAGAACCAAAAGCATCGGAGTACACTGTTACCTCCATATGGCTTTTAACTTCTTAGTTGGAACGAAGTGTCCACACACACACATACACTTCCTGCAGTCCCCACACAGCCCGTACAGTCTCGGAGCATCAATGTCCAACGGAAGCCACAGCATCACCTAAGAGTTGCACACGATTAATCTCTTATCTAAGCTGATTGTTAGTTGGCACGCACGTCAAACACGAGGAGCCACGCGCACCTTGCAGCTTGCTTACCAAAGAATGACCTCTTGGAACAAAGAGACCGGAATCGGTACTGGTGCCCGTCAAATAAGGATTTTCCCAACATCTTACCTTGTTGAATTAAAGCAATGGCCATTCCGGACAGGACCACCCAGTACATGGGATTCTTCATGGCGACTCGACCGTCCGTCCGTCTGCTCTTTAGGAAAGCGTCGCTGTTGGCTGCTGTTGGTGCTGATGGAGGTAGTGATGATGTTGCTTTCGTTTAACACGAGAAGAAAATCCTGCGTGGAGAAAAGTGGCGGGAGCGAAGCGCCGGACCCACTCTATCCAGTGTCGCGCTGAACTGCTGGGGGAACGCGGAGGCGCGCGCCGAGCCGTCCCACCTCCGGCACAGTCATTGGCTGATCCCAGCGAGAGCGCGCTCCGGATTGGCTTCCTCGGTGTTCACTTCAAGAACTGGAGCTTTTCAAGAGTTTAACCGACTTCCAAACAACGGAGCCTGTTCTTCATGAAACCTCTTTATGGTTTATTTCACACACATATACTACTTGAACAACACACTACGAAAACAAAATCTTAATTTTACCCCTTTAAATTACCTTAATTTTTACATTAATTTCCAGGAAATAAAGGAAAATTGGGAAAAAATGGGAAAAGTGCGCATATTTCGGCCGATTAAGGGGTAAAACTACTCATTTTTTCCCCTTACCTTTTAAAATATCCGAACCCTCTGAAAAAATGTCTAATGTTTCAGGGATTTTTCAGGGGTTTCATACTCATACATTAAATCCACTTTTAAGTTAAAAACAAGGGATTATAATAAGGGAATAAGGGAACTCAAATTAAGGTGTTTGGCATATTTTCATGGGTAAATTAAGTACATTGTCTTAATAGTGACAGTACTGGGACACACCTCTTATGGCTGGGTTCAGATGGTGCCTTAACTTCCAGTGAGGGGCAATCTTTGTAAGACAGCACACCAACGCCATGCTTCCAATTTGGTGGATGCAGTGTTTTTGGATGAGTTTGGTGTGGAAGAACTTAACCCTGACCTCAACTCCATCCAACCCCTTTGGGATTAACTGGAATGGAGATATGAGCCAGAACTTCTGGTCAAACATCAATTCATGACCTCACCAATGATCTGCACAATGAAGGCCACAAATTCTCACACTCCAAAATCTTGTGGAAAGCCTTCCAAGAAGAGTGGAAGATGTAATAGCTACAAAGGAGGACCAGCTCCATGTGAAATGATCTATGTATTTGAATGCAAATCCATTAAAGCCTCTGTTGGTGTAATGGTCAGGTGTCCCAATACTTTTGACCTTATAGTGCTACTAGTGCTACTATCCAACATTCTGTATGTATGACATTCTTTATGTATGACAAGTTGACATGTTTTATAACATTAGCATTCAGTGACAAGTGAAAACAAATAGGCTTTCAATCAACTGGAGGAGCAGTTTATAAAATACAGAACAGCTGACTACAGCTCTGGCCAGCTGAGTGACATTGTTTTACATTCACATGGCATAATGTCACTCTTAAGTATCATTTACTGTCACTGGTTGGCCAGTGTTCCAATGCTTGTGAGAGCAGCAGTGAAACACTGAAGGGTCTCACCTCAGATGCCCCCCCTCTATTGCTGGAGTTACAGCCTAAGCCTGAACTACCCAATGTTCTTCACTAAAAGAGGAACATTCTCCACAAACCCCTGTATTAGAAATTAACCCTGCAACTTTACTCTCAGAAAAAAAGGTCACTAAATTGTCATGCATTCGCTTTTTTCACCCAGGAAAGCAAATATGTTGTACTGTTAAAACTCAGGCACATAACTGAACCTCAAGACGACTGTATCTATGAGGATACATTTGCATTCTTTGTACTGTAATGAACAAAGTGTACTTGTTTAGTACCATCTAATCTTCTCTAGCCATTTTAACACTAGTCAAGGGCTCATCTGATAGATTTTTCCATTTATCTGGTAGACTTTCCTTGATTTTATTCTAATCTTGTGTCTAATATTAATGACCTGGTTTACATCACTATTTTAAGCATAATGTTTAATGTAGATGCATGTTCTCTTCATGGTGGGGAGGGTTTCTACTGGGATCTCCGATGTTTTCCACAGTCCAAAGACAGGCATATCAGGTGAATTGGGGATTCTAAATTGACCCTAGGTGTGAATATGAGTGTTTTTGTGTGCATCCTGCAGTGGGCTGGGGCCGCACCCAGGGTGACTCCCTGCCTCTCACACATAGATCACAGAATAGGCTCTAAGTACTTACGACCTTAGGAAGGATTAAGCAGTTTCAGAAAATGAATTATTGACATAGACCTTAATGTAGAAAGACAAGGTCAGATCCAAAGAATACAATGTTAAAATACCATATTTATAATGGAATAACAGTAAAGAGTCTAATGTACAATAGGCTTACAGTAAACCAGGCACAGAGACAAAAATACATTTTCTGCAAGAAATCATCTCAGTAGACTTCAAGACACCTAACATGTATGATTTTGAGATTGCTGTAGGAAAAGATAAGAAATTCCCAACATCCATTACTGACACCATCTAAATCAACTGTTATTTCCATAAAAAAACAAAAAGATCCAATAAAATAACAAATTACAAAATAATAATATCCTGAAATAGATGGACAAAAATATTCGTACAGTAGATACATTGATGTACTAGATAAATCCGAAATATATCTTATATCTTACACACTTAATATTGTTTTGCTGTCACAGCCTTGCCACTTTCCTACCACTTTTCCTACCACCTGCCCAGTTCTTGCCACTAGATTTCTGAACCTGGGTTTGCTTTTTGTTTTTTTTCACATACTCTCAATTTAACAGTCAATATTTTCTTCACCTGTGGTCTGTTCTACCTTAAGGTTATGGGTTCAGTTTAAGCTGTCTGTTCACTGGTTCGTAGTAACCTTGTTTCTTTAGATCAGATTAGTTAGAGCCCTCACATGTTACCTATCTCCGTCATCCTTATTTATAGCCAGCCCACCCAGAGGCCTTAGGCCGGTCACTCTCATTCTATTTATTTCCACAGAGTGTATGACCAAGACAGGTTTGGTTTCCATTTCTTTCCCCTTTCTCTGTTTTGGCAATTTCGATTGTGAAGGACTGATTGTGTTTGTACTTTGGTTTGAAAGAGATTTTTACTATTTTGTCCAGTGACTGTGTTTTCTCAGCTGCCAAGCTGGATTGATTTTTTTTTTTTGTTACCAAACCGTTTGGATTAAACATGATCTATCGAGCCACCTGAATTCTTGCATCTGCATCTCAATGTTTCCCGCACCAGTCTCAGGGGAAAAAACATGACAAGAAGAAGAAGGGCATTTATATTTTTACAGCAGTCTCACACAGAAAAAATGTACATACTTTGATATCGTACATTCGATACAGTTTATATGTATGTTATATTTTGTTTGCCAACAAATTTTTTGCTGGATGAAGATTTTTCCTGGTGATGCATCTAGCAGAGATGAAGGGAGTACTTTTTATTTGCTTGAACTTATTCCAAGGAATCAACGCTTAGGTTGTGAACTACAAGAGTTTTAGATAGAAAATTAGGCACCGTGGTGGCTTAGAATTTTTATCTACTTTTGTAGACCATTCATGATGTGTTACAAAGAATGTTTTGTTAGTTTTTCAAGCTGTGCAAAATAGCTGTACCTGCTCCAGTTTGTGCTGCTTCTTCAGAGAGTAATTTTTTTCCTGACTAAAACTGGTGAAATGTCTCTATTGGAAATGAAAGTGCATAGAATCTGAAAGAACAAATGGTTTGAAACTCAAAGTGCATTGTACTTATCGAAAGAACATCCTTCACACTCACATATAAACAGTTACATTCATTTATATTCAGCACATGCATAGAGTAACATCTTACAATTCACCTGAAGCCACACTTCTCTACAGGTCGATTTGCCAGATTTATCCTAGTCCTGGACTACACAGAATTCTGAGATGAGTTAAAAGGAAAATATAGAAGGACTAGACTTAATCCCTGTGCTGGAATGTTTCCCTGCCATTGCTATCCAAAAAATCACACACGTAAACACAAACTTACACACACACACACACACACACACACACACACACACACACACACACGCACAACATTTCTGCCTCAGTAAGCTTTCCTTTATGTTGTGGCAAATGTTTATAAAACAATATTAATGCTCCAAAATTAATTAAAAACTTTTTTAAACAAAACCATGGCAAAGCAATGCAAGTTTATTTAAAATGCATAATCACACAGAGGTCATTCAATGACAGGGATACAATAGCATACATTTAAAAACATAAACAATGTAAATGATAAAATTGGCATACAAAAATAACAGTAAGATTTAAAATAATTTAAATAAAATACAGATCAGAGTGTATATTTGTTAATGTATTATTAATTATTGAAAGAATCAGAAAACAGCCAGTTTTAGCTTCTTAAATCTGGCAACATTTGGGGCAGACCTGATCTCCATGGGAAGCTGGTTCCATCAGTGGGCAGCAAAAAAAATAAATGCCATTTGTTTTCAGATCTGGGCACCACTAGCTGACCAGCTCCTGCCAGTCTAAGAGATCTGCCAGGCAGACATTTCTCTAACATTTCAGAGACAAATTTCGGGTCCAAACCATTACTGACTAATGTGTAAATTCAGTTCTGTTTTTAAGTCAGTGTCTAATGGTGTTTTTGGGGAGGCCGGTGGGATGAGCAGTGGCTCAGAAATAAATAATATTGTTTTGCCTTCTCCTTCAACTATTTTTGGACAGTGATTTTATACAAGACATCACAAAAAGGAACTGTGATGAATTGTCACTAGGGTGATAGGACTCAAGTCTCATGTGGATTTTTTCATTATTTTGGACTAAACACAAATTTAACCTTGTGAACTTTTAAATTTGGTATAGTATAAGTCATGTATATATTTCCAAACAAGTCATGCAGTTTGTATGCAAATACGCTAGTCCTTGGGAAACCTAAGGTGAATGTGAATGGTAATTAGGCTTCATGCTGTTCCAGACAGTTAATTAATTAATGTTTGAGATTCATGTTTACTCTTCCATATGATTCATTGTTGAGCCAAGTCTGTCTTCATGTTTTTACAGTTCAGCCCACATGCCTATCTCATTGAAGCAAGAGGCTCTTCATTAGTGGCAGCTGTGGATGAATCTAGTTGCTTTGGGTTATAAAGAATACCAAGTGAGTTTCCTCTGCCAATTAGGAAATCAACTGAACAAATAGCTCTCGTACAAAAAGCCCTTAAAATGATGCAATGTTTTAAAAACATTCCCAGAACATGGCTGCCCAATGCTCTGCTAAAGGAGCCAACGGCAGCATTAGTAATACACACTAATGATGTTTTTTTTAAAGCTTTGAGCAGGGGCTTTAGCTCAGAACCTAGGATGTGCGCCCCAAAAAATGCTCTTTGATTACATTCTGTCATCCTTGCAAGGGCAATTTCATGGAAGAAAAAAACAGGAAGAAAACTGAGCCAACGCTTCAGAGGATTAAAACCGTTTTGAGAGTGAACAAAAAGATGCCAGGGCAAAAACAAAATAAGCTAGCCCACACTTACTTCACCCCGTCTGCCTGTTAGGAACAGGGATAGCGACGCAGAGGTAAATTTGGCTTTGAATGTAAATGAATGAAAAAAACATTAAGCAGTTCAGTGGAGTGAGACTGGTAGTCAACTCAAATGTCAGTGGAAAGGCCCTCTGCATCACTTGTGAAAAATCTCAGACAAATCCCAGCACAATCCTCCAGCCATTTCACAGAAAATGAACCATGCGCGGAAAATTGATTATTTGACAATCCTGCTTAACTGTGCAAGCCAAGGCAGGCCATAAAGATGATTATATTCATTGACAATTCGTTGACACAAATACTTTGCCCACAGTGTCGGTAACGAGCAGCAGCTTTCGCAGACCGGCGGCAGCAGAGAAGCCCTGTCACGGGGCCACTGTCCTGGGGGGTGAACCCAGTCAGAGACAGAGTTATTTACTCTGGGAGACAACAACTTTTCAACAGGCAAAATGGCATAGTGTGCTTGCAGCTGTTCAGCAATGTAAATCTTTGCAATCATAATTAAACAGAAGGTTAAAGTCAAACAACCACCTTAGTCTAAACACTTATCATTCATAACGAAATTAAATACATTTTATAGGTACTTTAAAGAGCAGCAGCAATTAGTTTAATAACGTAGCAACTACTTTGATACATGCAGTATGGTTATATGGTTATAATGCTGTATCTGTAGCTTTTGAATATGAACCTGAAAAGTACATGAAAAGCTCAAAAAACTCCACTGCTGTTTCCGACTAAACTGAATGCATTGTATGCTAGTTTGCCAGCAACTGTAGTTGGATCCAGCAAATGTGATTGAATCATCAGACAGCACACATTTTAATTCATATAGCAATATGAAATTATTGTTGGAAATGAATGAGACAGTGTTTAAGTCTGACCAGCAGGACAGAGACTGGCCAAATGCACACAAGTATATCTGTGAAACATTGTTTTTTTTCTCCCTACACTATCAAAAATGTACCAAAATGTTCTTTGAGCGATGCCACTCAGTAATTATTGGTTCCATAAAGAAGCTTTCAGTAAAGAGCCCTAAAGTAATGACATCACAAGGTAACTGCATACTGTAGATGTTCTAGGAGGAACCTTTAATTTAAAAAAGAACCCTTTTAAATGTGTGAATATTCTTAAACACAAGAAAGACTCTTAAAGCTCATAACTTGTTTTTGGAAATGTGGCTACTTACGGATGCTAGTTTCTTCTGTAGTATCACTTTATGACTGGTTTCTAATTGGTTTCTAATCTATTAGATCTGATCATGTTGAATAACATGTTCATTAAGATCTCTAGAATGCAGTACATTTATGAGAGTCTAAGGAAACAAGGCAGCCTGTAGCAAGCTTCTAAAGAAAGACTGGATGTCTGCTCTGCTACTGACAGACTGCACTCAGTTGACTGAGTGCAAGCTTGTACCACGACAACTCTCCAACTTCAGCCGAAGGCAGATAAACTGAAGCAAACTCTAGCATTCTCAGTACAGACCACTACTGATTTAATATATCTTTGAAAGAGGAAGTGAAGAGAAAACTGACTGAGAGAAAGTGTGCTATGAGAGAGTGGGGCTGCTCAAGAGTTCAGTTCTAGGACAGTCACCACTCACAGGGTCACCTTGCTCATTCAGTGATCCGTTAAATCACTTCTGTCTCTGCTGACCTGAGAGCAGTCCTCCGATTTAAATTCATACTTGTGGGAGTGAGGGCCACATTACTCAGCAAGTTCTATTTTTGTCCAAGCACTGTTCAATCAGTCAGACTGCATACTTTAATCTGTCCATCGAGATACTGGAAGATATTCCAGAGCATCGGAGGTGGTGACCCTATCTACATCTGCCTCATGCAGTGACACATCTGTCTTTGGATTGTGCCTGACTTTGCCGGCAGGTTACAGGCCATGAAGCAAATATTTACCCATGAATGTGCTTTGCGGTATGTGTTATCTCAGTGCTCGAGGTGTTACAGGTGAAAAGCAAAGATTTTTCTTTCCTCACTTGTTTCATGGTTATTTTACCTTTTTTTCTTCATGGTACATCATTTCATGGTCAACGTCCAGCATGCCTGTAAATGTGGGGAACTTTTGTATTCATGAGCCATGGTCAGAACACGGAGCTTGGAGATGTTCACATTTGCATACCTGAAATTACACTAGATTTCAAACTGTGAAATAATACAGGACACCACAAATAGAAAAGGGAGCAAGGGAGAGAAAGTGAGAGAGAGGTAAAGAGAGAGAAAGAGAGAGAGAGTAAGAGAGAGAAAGAGAGAGAGAGATTGAGAGAAAGAGAGAGAGAGAGAGAGAGAGAGAGAGAGAGAGAGAGAGAGAGAGAGAGAGAGAGAGAGAGAGAG
>JBBMFX010000033.1:6621964-6632882 GCA_037832545.1 Rhabdalestes septentrionalis | reverse complement strand
TTATGAAAGGGTGCCATTAATTTTGTCCAGCCCATTTTTGGAGTTTTGTGTGATATTATGTCAAATTTGCTTTTTTTTCCCTCCTGTTTTTTTCCAATGCACCCAAAGAGAATACACATGTGGATAGCAAATCATGTGCTAATTCAATAGTTTTCTGTGAGAAATAGTTTTCTGTGAGAAAAATTTCAGGGGTACCAACAATTTTGTCCACGTGTGTATATGAATGATACGTAAACGTTCTATGGCCATTGTGTAATAAAGAAAGCAAAGCAAAGGTTGACTGGGTGTACATGTGCACAGTATTTGGGTTCATATCCATCAGGGGTGCACAAAGTGGCTGCTATTCGTATCTGTATTTGTATTTGTTAAAAGGGACAATGATTCGTATTCGTATTCATATTTGTAGTCGTTTTCAAGTAAAATTCATAATGCAAAACTCGGTCCGTGTGGCCAGAGCGGGGGTGGGGTGTAAGCAGAGTCGGGTCTGGCTGATATTTGTTTAAGTATTTGTCCAAAAAACGTATTCATAAAAATCACTTTATTGTGCCTTTCTGAATACAGTATTTGGCTTCGTCTCCACCCCAAATACCCATATTAAAGAAAAGAACATAAGTTCAGGAGCAAAAATTGGCCCAAATGTAGAATATCTGTATACAAGATTAAATCACCTCATGCACCTGAGTTTTCATGTAACAGTTATTTTGTTTCTGAACATACTCTGGACTCGCTAAAAAGCTTTTCTCAGATAGGTCTGCTGATGCATAGCCAGTGGAACTGAAAAGAAGTCACGCATGACAAACAGTAATATGCACCAGTGTCAGTTCCGCACAAGTGGGAGAATAGGGGAACTTCACAGAAGCTTCTGCTAGAATTCTCTGTAACATTTGGAGTTTTACACATTAGTGTTCTTTCATGCACATTTTCTCAATAAATAGACGTGGCCAACTAGGGGTATTTGGCTACAGGATTAAATCTGAAAGAGTTTGTGTTACAATCGTGTTGCAAAACCGCCTACAGACCCATACTGAGATAAAGAGAGGGTGCACCCTGCACTGTCTCAGTGCCAGTTCTGCATCAGTTGTCTCCAAAATCAACTTCTGCAGTAGATTTCCTGCTGATTGAAATGCTGATCACACCTGATTGATTGAACGAACCGACTGAACAGTAAAGAAAAAAACATCAAAAACAGTTCGAGAACCAGTGCACTACACAATAAACCTACAGAGGTCAGTTGTCACAAAAACAGTGTGATGTAAATGGGATGACATTACTTATTTCTCTATTGGAAATTGTTATGTGTGGATGTAAAACTTTTGTAATTAGATGAGGTGACATTTTGAATGATTTGAATCCAATGGAAAATGACTGCACCACTGCTGTGAAAAAAACATTGCTGTGTTTTTGTGATTCTTTGACATTAAATTAAATGGAAAAGGTTGGAAATGCAGATTTAAAAAATTTTATTTGAATATAAATGTAATTCATTATCTAACTCTGAAAAGCTATGCAACACAAACAAAATCTCAAGCAAAACAACAACTATAGATTTCTAAGGGTCCTCGCATGCAAAATGAGGATTCTTTTCTAGTCACTGAACACATGACGGAAACCATGAGTGGTTTTTAAATGCGAGGCAGGAGAGTTAATAAATTTGGCCCTTTCTGTCTACTACGAAATTTGACACGGCAATATGAACGGTGCTGAAGTGCTCGTTTGGGACATAAAGCAATAAAATATGATCCTAAGGGTATAAAACTCTCAGCTAAATTATAGTCTACCTAATTAAAGCAGAGTAAACGGTGAAATTTTAATCAGTAGATGTCTGACAGCTTTACAACTGGGCTTATATACAAGCGCATGCTGCCATTTTGATAAGCATCGGGCATTTCAACTTGCCAAATTAAGAAACGTCCATTTAAGGCTCTCCCTGCAACCTGGTATAGCTGTTTCAATGCACCAATGTGGGCACCAATGTGGGCATACCCTAAGAGGTTAATGAAAGTGAGTTTATGTTCATGCATCTCACAGTTTTAGTTATTAATATTAAAAGATGGCCCTTTTCTGCTCAGAGAAACAGCCTGAGTATATTTTTGATTACTTTTGATACTTTTGCGCCATCTGTAGGAGACAGGTGGATACAGCAGGAAGCGTAAGGCACACTATGTGGACAAAAGTATTTGGACACCGAGTTTCTCACGGTTTGTGCTAGACCAGGAGCGTATCAAGCTTTCAAAAAGTGGGAGTGTTCTGGGATGGGGAAGTTACGAATACAATTGAATCAATATAATACAGTTTAATCTGATGAAAGTGTGTGGGGGGGTGGAGTCGCGTTTAAACAAACGTGGAGGTGTTGAAACCCCCCCACCCTAGGCCCGTTACTCCCAATGAAAGACAATCATGATGCTTCAACAAACCAAGAGATTTTGGACAACGCCATTCTTCCAAATTTGTGGACCCAATTTGGAGAAGAACCTTTTATATTCCATGATGATCATTTCAGTGCCAAAGAACTTGACTGGCCCACACAGAGCCTTGACCTCAACCCCATTGATTCTCTTTGGGATGAACTGGATTCGAGATTGTGAGCCAGACCTTCTCGTCCAACATCAGTGTCTGACCTCATAATTGCGCCACAGAATGAATGGGCACAAATTCACATGTATTTAATAAGAATTTTCTAGGCTTGAACTTAAACCCAACCCTAAACTTAACCTCAGTACCCAAAAAGAAATTATTTTGTATAGTGTACACAAACAAACATACATAATTTCACAGACAGCATATGGTGCATGGAATAGGTTGGCTGAGACATAATCATTCTCTGGTACCTCTGGCTGAACTGGACAGCCACAGCATGCAGTAAGGCATTGTGAAATGTGTTGCTCATTTAGGTGGCGTTTAATGGGACATGGCACCCCACCAGAAAATCAAGTTGCTGTCAGTGACAAACATCAACCACCAGGGTGCCTCTGATTCTTGCTGACCACCACTGGGAAGACTAACTACTACACAGGCAGCAATACCTCAGTACTTTTACTTTGCCTTTTAACATCTTTTAAGCACAGCAGGGCAGAACCGTCTGCTCATTTTTAAGCTGCCAAAGCTGTGGACCACAAAGAAAGAACTACAGGTCTGAGTCATTTTTCTGCTCCGTTCAGTTATTTGCTTTAAAATATATCATTGTAGGCCAATGTGTTCAATGTCGCTGAAGGCTCACAGAATGCAGGCTTACAGAAATACAATTGTTTTACAATAGGATTTTGAACTAAAAGATATTTTTTAAATCACAGTACTTGCTGGCTGTGAAAAAAAGTTAAATAGTTCCCAAGGCTGTTAGTTTTTCACCATCAAGAATATTACAAATAAAATTTTACAGGCTCACTGGTGATTTTGGGTTGCAAATAAAATGTTTATTTTGTGTTGTTAGACATCCTAACGCATTCTTACTCTGAACACCTTTACCCATTCAGACGTTTCAGCGAAACCCATTGCTAACAGGTGTTCAAATCAAGCTGAAAGCCATATAATTTCCATAGACAAACTTTGGTAGTAGAATGTTGTACTGAAGACCTCAGCAAATTTCAATATGGCACTGTCATAGAAAGTTAATTCTGCCACAAGCAACTCTCAATTATGATTCTGTGAAATTGAAGCATCTAGGCACATCTACAACTCAACTACAAAGAAGTAGACCATGCAGATTCACATAGTGGGGATGCTGAGCTGCGTAGTTTGAAAGAAATATCCTATTTGTTGTTGCATCTCTCCCTATATAGTTAAAAATGGCACATGGAAGCAATATCAGCTCAAGTGTATGTTCATGAAATTAATTTCCATCACCGGATTGCTGCACACAAGCCTAACATCATTATGTGTAATAATAAGTGCCGGCTGTAGTGGCATAAAGTGCACCAGCACTGGGCTCTGGAGCAATGGAAATATATTCTTAGGAGTGATGAATCACGCTGCACCATCTGGCAATCTAATAGATAAACCTGGGTTTGGAGGATGCCAGGAGAATTCTCCCCATCAGAAGCATAGTGCCAATACCATAGGTCCCTTCAGGTCCATAAAACATATTTCAACAGATTTACCCTGTTTCCAAAAATGTAAATAAAAACAGAATATGATGATTTTCAAATCATACAAGCTCAAATTTATTTGAAAACAGAAAAGGGACAGCATATCAAAGGTTGAGTCTGAGACATAGTTTTTTGGGCAAAAAAATTGACAAAAAGCATCTGGTGGGCTAATTAGGTGCTAAGGGTCAGTGGCTGGGTATAAAAATAGCATTACAGAGAGACAGAGTGATGCACTCAGAAGTAAAGTTGGGGAGGGGTTTACCACTGTGAAAGAAAATGGTGCAACAATTTGGTCTGCAAAGAATTTGGGGATTTAATCATTACTAATACATAATATTACATACTATGTACATAAAATAATAAAACTTCTTTGAAGAGCCCAGAGACATTTCTTTGCGCATGGGAAAAGGCCAAAAACCTAACAGTGCAGACACTGCATAAAAAACAGTAGTGTAAATTATGGACACTGCGTCTTCCAGGCTAAAAAGAACAGGGTGTATCTGACTCATTTTAATCAGGATCTGTGATATGGCATGGATGGATTGCACATCTGGGGATATGCTGATATCCAGGTAAGACCAAGCTTATTAATTTAATCAGTACAACCGCATTGTGGATGTGTTTGTGTGGCTCCATAGTAGAAGAGTTTTGAGAATTTGCCCCTGTCCCAGCTTATTTGAAAGGTGTTGTGAACATCAAATTAAAAATGAGCATTTATTTTCCAAAAAGATTCCGGATCTGATATCTTTTTAATATTTTCTACTAAATGCTGGGTTTACACTATTTTCACATCATTGCATACATACAGAATTTGAGCATGAGCTCCACTAATATGTGCCATTTAACATCAAACCACTCTGAATGATTTTACTTTCCAATAGATTAATTACACCAAAAGGTACCTGAAAAGGAATTACTATTTTGGGGAGTCAAAATCAGGTGGCATTTTTGGCATGAGACTCAAAGCCTTGATGTGTAGTCTGGCAAACAGTGACACTGGGGTTAAATCTAGTAGGGATATGGAAGGAGGAATGTTTCAAATACAAGCAAATCAAATAATCTCAGAGATCTAAGGCAGGATTTGCAGATGTCCTCCTTCTCATTTGGTATGCGTGACAAATCCAATTTGCTCCATTTAGTTCCACAGAGTCTGTGCTAAATCCATAACAGACTGGTTAATCTAATCTAGCAGTTGTCCCTTCCCTCACCGACTTACAGACCTTTTTCATATAACTAACTAATCCTACACTGAGAGAGTACATCTGTAAAGTAGAAACCTTGTCACTATCAATTTGCAGGTAGTAATGTTAAAGTGTGTCATTTAATGGATATGACTGGGCAGCGAAATGGTTTTTAGGTGCGCACAGAGCAGCCATAAGGGTGGATGGATGAGAAAGATGAGCCGAGTATAAGCCCACCGGGTGTTTGTCACTGCTGTCAAACCATTTGGTGAAATTGAATCTGAAAGAGTATGATGTGTGTGTTTGTGTGCGCTTGGGTTTCCAAGACTGTGGGCAAATTTGAAGCGTGTGTGTGAGGGACGTCCTGCTGAGACAATCTCTCAGCTGCAGCGGGGGTGCCTTGCAGACAGCAAGAGAGTGAGAAAGAGGTTGAGAGAGGAGGGAGGGGATAGATATGGAGGGAATAAAAGCTAAATATCTAAATCTGAAAACTCCACAGGCGACCGGTTGAATCTGATTCAGTTGAAATTTTCTTACACGCAGGGAAATGCACTGTGTTGAATGTAATTTTAGCAGTTTGAAATATCATTCAAAATACAAATTTGAAACTTGAATTACACTGGAGAATCTGACAGCACCAGCAGCTCTCGTTCTGCGCTTGCATTCTCACTCTCCCCTCGCAGGACCAGAACAGGAGGGGCACAAGACTGCTTCTCACCAACTAATGGTGCTTCACACCTCTCTCTTGTTCAAACCTCAATATTTCATCTTTCAAATTCCGTTGTATCGCTGTAACTCATTCCACCAGACTCCACATACCGGTAATTGATTTATTAAAAAACTGGATATCCTCCTTAGTTCATTCACAGATGAAACTCTCCACCACTTCCAGGTGAGTTCGACCTCCCAAACGAAGAGCTGCAAATCTGCAACATCCCTGCTCTGCACCTTTTGCCCTGCACCTCAACAAGTTTCCTCCAACAAAGGTAATATCCGTGACATTATCTTCACCAGGGCTACTCCTACACACAACATTTTGTCTACCCCTCCTCCCTCTCTCCAACCATTTTATTTTGTCATTCATTTTCTCTCTCGAGACTTACTCAAACCACTCTACCACCATCTCTTCAAATGTTTGTCACAATCTTCACCCACTTTCTCCACCTGCTCTCTCCTCTGCCGTCCTATCATCTTTGACTCCATCTGGAATATCTTCCTGATGTCCTTAAATGGTGGAAATGGCTACCAACTCCTTCCCTCCCCTATCTGTTCCTCATTCAACCAGCTTCATCCATTGTCTTACACATCTCACATCTGCATATTCTTTAATTTTCTTGAAGGACTTTGATACATTCTTTGATGAAAAATTGACAATAATTCCATCTATTCCTGTAGTAATCACCACTATCTCCTATTCTCTACTTAATGACCACCCTCCACTTACCCACTTTACCCCACTTTGCAAGAATGATGTTCTGCAGCTCCTGACATGCAAACCCACCTATTACTGCTTGAGCCAATAGGCTTTATGACACAAAGCAACACATTCTACAGAAACTGCACTTTCAGCTGAGGTGCTTTGTGCGGCCAGAACAACTGAACTCTATTGGTTCTAATCCTTCCTGATCATTCTGTAGCTTCTGGCTTAGTTCCTCAAACTTTGAATCACTAACTATGTTTTGCAATGTTTTGCAATTGCGATTGTGTCCAAACTTGTCACCAAACGGAATGGACCAAATGTCTGAATGAGATGCATTTTTCTCCTGCATGACAGCAAAACAGAGCTCCTGTACATCTGAAGTGGTTCATCCCCATTTTCACCTAAAACTAACAATCTCTCTGGAAATTGCAGGTATGTTCTGTCTAACATCAAACCACTTATCCATTCCCCACTCTGATAATTGTCATCTCAAAGCAGAATGACCTTCATCTGAAGACCACAAGACCTCTGCAGATGACTCAGAATGCAACAGTATATCTGGTCTTCCAAAAAACCTGTGGTTGTTCACATTAGATTCAAAACTCTAAACTCCATGTCTGGGACACTGGCCCTGTGAGAGTGACAAACTTATATTTTTTTAAGAGTTGTTTTAATTTTCTGCATTTAATGTGAGAAAAATACATGGATTCCACTGACCACCAAATGTTTACTGTGGAATTTGGTTTACTGTAAAAAAATATTGGTATTTATTGCACCTTTTTCAAATCCAATGCCTATTTATAGATTATGTGGGACACTCACTGATAAGAAACGTCTTTAACTGCATTTTGAAAATCTAGCCAAGGTTTTTTGACTAATGCAGTAGTTAAGACATGAATAAGTAAGTGTTTTTGGGTTCCTTGGGGAAAGTGGTGAGCAGATACTTTAAATGTTTTATGTGTTTAATTTAAACTAAATTCGATATTAGAGCCTTTGTGCCAATTAGAAGGATTTCTGTTTTATCTGCATTGAGCTTAAGGAAGTTTGATGGTTGGCTGCAGAGGGGGTGGTAAAGTAGATTTGGATGCTATCAGTATGCCAGTAAAAACTGAATCCATGAAATCTGCTAATGTCTGATTGGAAGTATGTATGTTATAAAGAGATTATAAAGAGCAGAGGGCCAAGGACAGATCCCTGAGGGCTGTTTGCGGAAGCTGATGAATGCAAGTGAATTGTGAGGCAAGAGTTGAACGGGGAAAGAACAGTGTCAGGAAAGTAAATTATGATTAACAGAGTCAAAGACAGATCCCAGATTCTATAGAAGAGAAAAATAAGGGAACCCCAGATCTGCATTCAGTAGGAAGATCAGTGGAAAGCTGTCTCAGCGCTGGTTCCTGTTTCCTTATGCTGCATAATCTGTCAGAAATGGCTTATAAAATTGGATTTGCAGATGAGCTGCCACAACCTGTGCTAAAAGTTTTGAATAAATGATACATATAGGATGGTCTGTAGTTATTGAAACTGTTGGAATCCAAGGTACGAGACGCTGGTAAGAGACACTGGTAAGAGAGAACTTGGAGATGGTCATGAGATGAGGAAAGACTGAGGAGAGCATCGATCATATATTGATTCTTGAATGTTATTTTGTAAAAGTGAAGAAATAAGTCACCTAGCTCAGTAGAGCCAGAAAGAAAAGTTGATTAGGGTTTAAAAAGTTTATTTACAGAGGCGAATGTAAGTCTAGGTTTTCAGCTGGGGCTATTCATGAAAGGGGTTTGGATGAAAGAATAAGCAGCATTAAGGTCAGATCAATAGTTCAGTGCATGCAAAGGAATGACCAATGAGACCAGCCCCTCTGGAACCAACCAACAGCTATCATGGACTTCAACTCAGGGGTAAGCCAAGGAGATTTGACACAACAGGAAAAGTTTATGGATTGAGATGAGAGGCATGTGTGGGAGAAAACAAAGAAAGCATGTCAATAGATGTCAGGTTTTAAAAGGATATCACAGCTCTCTTAAATGTTTATAGAAAAGAGAAGTGAATTAAAAGACGCCAAAACAGAACCAATAAAAGCAATATTGTTAAGATCTGATGAATAAAACAAGTTCAGTATATATCCTTGTGTATGTGAGGGAAAACCCGCATTTTCAATAGAACTAAAACACTCAAGGATGTCCAAAAAATCACAGCATTAAAAAATATACAGTGGGTCCTCGAGTTATAACAGTCTCGAAATGCTGTGTTGTTAGCATTAAAGAATATGTGGGAAACTAGTTTGGTTGCGCACTGTGGAAGAATACGTAGTAATGCGGCATGTGAGTGATGGAGTTTTTCTGTGGCTAAGCCGTGTTTTTATGATTTACATCTGTGTTAAGATCGGGTAAGTGACTTAGACTAGGGTGTGTTTCGACTTACACCAAAATTGGAGTTACATCACTGTTGAAGTAACGGATCCATGGCATAACTCAAGAAACCACTGTATGTAAAAATCCTGGAGCGGAGCACAGGCTTGAGTGAAAATTTTACTGACATCAGAAAAAAGAAACAATGTCATGTTGGGTGGCAAATGGATTAGCACGACTACAAGATGTTTTACTGACAGTCTTATACACCGAGTATTCTTGGAAATCCAGGTGTCATATTCACCCCCTCTGTCTTTTTATGAGGATTAGAGGTATAAACTAAATTGATAAAATTATTGGGATACACCTCTTTATTAATTCATTAAATCAGACCCATTGCCACAGTTATAAGTCAAACATACCATGCTCCCAACTTTGTGGACACATTTTGGGGAAGAACATATTCTATTCCAGCATGACTGTACCCCAGTGCCCAAAACAAGCTCCATAAACACGTGTTTGGATGAGTTCAGTGTGGAAGTCCTGACTTTAACCCCATCCAGCAACTTTTTTGATTAACTGGAACGGAGATCGTGAGTCAGGCCTTCTTGACCAACATTAGTGCCTGACCTCATGAATGCTCTACAGAATGAATGGGCGCAAACTCCCACAGAAACTCCAAAATCTTCTGGAATGCGATGGACACTGTTATGATTGCAAAGGTGGAACCAACTCCATATTAAAGTCCACAGGAGTGAGCATTTTCAGTTACATATAGTCAGTTAGTTTGTGAGTGTTAATGAATGCTAAACTTGTGCCTAAAGGAATACTGGATCTTGAGTTGACATAGAGTGTATCCATGTTTAGAGTTCCCAAAAGCTTACTTCATGAGTATGACAGGTTGCTGCTTGACACAGAAAGCCACCAGAATCAAACCTTATCACCCAAATCACCCAGCAACACTATGGTAGTCAGAACCCTGTCAACCCAATACCACGCAGTAGTCTTCAGGATGGAGAACAAACCAACTAGGCAAACTTAAATAAACTTAAATAAATACTTAAATTAAATTGTTTTCCCTCTACAACTGAGACCAAGTAAAATACATGCAAAGAAAATGTCAAATATCTTTTCAATGCTTCAGATGTCCATGTTTAAGCTAAAAGACTAAAATGTGCAATACTGCTAGCTTTCAATCCCACATGGGCACTGAAATTTGCATTATTGAAAAAATTTGTTTTTTCATGTTTTGATATTCATGGCCTGAACTGAAGGACAAGCTGTGACAGTCACAGTTCGCTACTGCCAGCTACTAATTACTAAACATTTCATATGGCCTAACTGTCTCTTTGAGCAGTGAGCAGCCACTGCTTGGATGATCTGCCCAATAATGCTCCAGCAGGAAGGCTATTATATTCTCCAGATCACCTCAGAAACCTGCAGGCCAAAAGCTAAGCTTCTCTTTTACTGTTCTCATTATATCCATCTCTTGTGTGTATGTGTGTGGGTGTGTTGGTGTGTGTCAGCTCAAACCATTAGACCATACGGCTCCAATCCTCATCGGGATGAAAGCAAGAGGAACAAATCTGCAGTGATTACCTCGTACTTCTTTTCTTACTGAGCAGTTATTTCAAAGCACCTGCCGCTACACCCCACAATACATCTCCCTGTCTCCCTACAGATCCTGCCCATTAATTCCAGATTAACGGAGGGTGCAAGCAGAGTAAGCACCGATGGCCCCAATCTTAATGCCACAGGAAGATTGGGTGAGCATTAAAGTAGATGGAGAGAGAGAGAAAAAGTACATGTGTGTGTGAGAGAGAGAGAGAGAGAGTGAGAGAGAGAGAGAGAGAGAGAGAGAGAGAGAGAGAGAGAGAGAGAGAGAGAGAG
>JBBMFX010000033.1:6591060-6594174 GCA_037832545.1 Rhabdalestes septentrionalis | reverse complement strand
CTCACCGAGCCCTATCTAACTGTGAAGTTTGATGTGGATTAGTGCTTGTTCCGCGGATCTATGCCACTCTTAATGTTTTTGACTGCCACAGTAACAATGACAGCAGGCTCATTTGCACTGCTATTTACTGAAAGCTTGAACGGGAAGAGGACATAATTTGGGTCTGGCCAGACTCATCTCGTGAGACAACTCTGATCTCGCGAGAAATCGTGCCACGAGATCTCGTCACACTCCTACTAGGCAGTAATACATTTGGAACGTCATTATGAGGTTACAGTTGAGAAACATCATTATGAGACAGTAACAAATTTGGAAAATCATAATAAGGTTAAACAAGAGAAGCAACATATCTCATTATAAGACATAAAAACATTCCAAGATTGTGATCTTCAGTTTAAAGTGGTGTAAGAATTTCAGTCAGTACTGGTTTAATTGTTTGGTGTAGTTTAAAAAAGCAATGTTGTATATGAAAACTTTGGTGAACTCCTTGTTCAGTGGTGTAGCTCACACTAAATGATGGTATCATAACACTATAAGTGTTTAAACGATTTAAGCACCTTTAAGGGTGATTTTCATTTTTGTAACAGTCACTGACATACACTGAAGCCATGGTTCTATTTTTAATAACAACACTGTACCTTAACAATTTCATTACCAGATACTTGTTTGGCTGAAAGCTATTCAAGACAACCTCCTTTTCAGAACCCACCCTCTATGATTATGCAAACCACGGAAGCTACTACTCACTTGGACACTAGAACAAAAAGCTACACATTGTTATTCCGCAAAGAGCCTTTATGTGAGTGTGGGTGTTTTTTAAAGAAACTACATATTTTACACTTAAAACGTTTGATAAGAAAACGACCGGAGAGCACGTGCTCATAATAATATTCTCCCAGAAGATTTTCTTACAGAAACACACCTGTCTCACCACATATACCATCCCTCTGGCATGAAGAAGAAGATTGAAACAGGATATAAACATGTGGTACTTTACTAGCCTGTCCGTTTCTGGACGCTGCTGCCACCATGGAAAGCTGGCTTTGTGAGGAGTGAGGACAGTAGGCTAATGTAAAGCCCAGTTAAACAATGCTAATCAGAAAATTCTCCCCAACGCCGTAATAGCGCCACACTCACTCCTGCATCTCTCACTATTTTAACGTAAACTTTAAGAGTTACATCAACTCTAAGAGCCAAGGTGAAGAAACAGAATGTGAACAATTTGCGAACTGACGAATAATTGGCCAGGAGTGGGACTGTCGACTGCACTGTATGTTGTTTTGTCCTGTAAATTATTGTATTGCTGCCTTTGCGTTTTTCTTTATTCTCTCAGTCCTGTTCGGCACTCGTGTATTCTTGTTTCGTTCTGTTTTTGTTCTTTGTAAGCTGTTTTTTGTTCTTGTGCACCTTGGTCCTGGAGGAATATGGTTTTTATATGGTTAAAATGACAAAGACTTATATGATTTCTGATCCATCACCTACATACTGGTAGTTGAAATTAGTTCATTTCAGTGGCAGAATAATCTTAAGCAAATTAACACCTATAACAAAAGGGAAATTTAAAAACTGAGGTATAGAAATTTCACTATACGATAATCTGTCGGTGGAAACGTATTTATTTCAAAAGCAACTGACAGAGCAAAGGGGGACCTTCTCCGCCGCATTTTACACGTTGTATGACTGTAAGTGAGAAATAGATAATATTGAATTTTGAATTACGCACATTATCAATACACCACACCCTGACCATATCTGAATCCACTCCGGTGTTTGTGGCTAAAAAACAGCCAGTCACAATGCCGTCTGTAGAGCCCCCTAAAACGGACGAGATGAGTGTGTATGAATGGAGGAGCTTTGTGCGCCCCATAGGGAGCTGCCCTCCCTCTCCACCCTGGCCCCTATAATTAATCCATAAAGCACTAATTCTGTTCCCCGCCCCGCCGTGGCGCTATTGGCTGAACGCGGATCCCGGCGGTTTCCCCTCAGCCTAGATAAATAGTAATGTACCTGAGGGCGGACAGCCTTTCTCCAAGACCTGTCCAACGTTCTGGCTGTCTTTTGAGGGGATCTGCAGAGTGACAGAGGCAGAGTGTCCGGGTGTGGTCGCCTCTTGACAGGGATGAGTGGGAACTACACGGCGGCCGGTGCCCACCTGCCTGCCCACCGGGCAACGTCCTTCTTCATCGAGGACATCCTGCTGCACAAGCCCAAGCCCCTGCGGGAAGCCTTCCCGTCACCCTTCTCGGGGTCCCTGGCCTCCAGAATGCCCCTGCTGGAGTACGGATACCCCATCATGCCCACACCCATCCTCGCACCCCATCCACACCACCCTCTCCACAAAGCCGAGCACCATCCCTACTTCTTCACCCCGGGTAAGGGCTCGGGGCCTGCAGGAGGGAGGTTGCGGTTCCTCTGGGAAGGGTCGATTTTGGGAAACAAGGTTTATTCCTAACCGTGGAAACATGTTCTCCTTCTTCAACACAGTTTTTACTGCACTATCATGAGGGACAACAACGATTTAAAAACAGGCGCGTCCAAAACGAGTATAATTGTAGAATGTTTTTTGTATATTTTGTTGCTTTTTTATTGCTTATTTAACAGCTCCCTCGACACTATTTTACAGCTCCCTCGACAAATTGGCACAGAAAGATAAAACAAACGTAAACCGTGGATTTATTTTGATATGATTTATTTGCGTTTATTTATTTATTTTTACACGTACACAATTTTTCCTTTCTTCATATTTTCTCCTTGGTATTATAATTATAATAATGATGATGATAATAATAATAATAAGAAGAAGAAGAAGAAGAAGAAGAAAAGAAAAAGAAGAAGAAAAATTAAGTTGTTGTTTTGAATTAGTTTTGACCTACTACCACTATATTTATACTTATAACAATATAAGTATCGTTATTATAATTGTTTATTACTATTCGTGTATGATCGCATTCTAAAGGGGTTTCGTATTATTATTGTTTCTCTTATTGATGGTGTTATTGCTGTTGTTAATGTTTATTTTTTCTGGTTCCTGTAGGGATGCAGATGCCCTCGTTGTTTCCTCCTCACCCCGAGCTGCCTGGGAAGCACTGCAGGCGCAGGAAAGCTCGCACAGTC
>JBBMFX010000033.1:6576060-6586060 GCA_037832545.1 Rhabdalestes septentrionalis | reverse complement strand
TATAAATTCACACAAATTGTCTCACAGTGCATTCTGTTAAAGGTTAAGGACATTTTAGAAGGAGTTACATAAAGAAATCGTTTATTATTAACAAAGCTCACAACACTCAGTCCAATAAACCAGATAATTTTGTATTCAGAAGCTGCTTACAAGAGTGCCACGGATCAGCACAATGGCTACCTGTTCAGTGGGTGTTAACAGATGGTGTGGACGAAGCACTGTGGAATGTGATGAAGCGTGCCACCGTCTGTTTCTCCTGCTCATGCCGCTTCCTCAGCATCTCCAAAGTATCCATCTGGGAGGGATCTACTCCTAACTGGAGATATGCAGAGTGCTCAAACACGCTTACACTTTCACTTTTCTCTTTGGGTTTCTCCTTCCACTGTTGAAGTATTTTGGGCTTTGCGATCGTTTTAGCATATTCCAAAGCCTGTACAAGGTTTTAAAATGATATAAATGAATGCAATGATTTCAAACATTCCACTTAATATTATACCCAATTCATATAAATGTGTAGACTTTTTAAAATTCAGTGGTAATCCAATTTGAGAAAATTAGAGCAACAGAATTTTCATAGATGCTCAAAAAGCATCATTATTTTGATTTGAAAACTGTAGATCTCCTGGCATCAGAAAATATATACATTTTAAGATAGAAAACAAAATAACAAACAAGAAATGAAATGAGAAGCTAATGAAACAAGAAGCTAAACAATTAGCTGAGAAGCTAACAGTGTTTTTCCACACATTTACTCTCTTTTGAAGAAGCTGAAAACTGAAGATGGAAGAGAATGACTCACATACTAACAAGCCTGTGTTTGCTAGTAACTCAGTAACACTAGTTTCAAAAGAAACTGCACCACTTTCATACTACGAACACTGTGAAGTTTTGTCCTGGCAGCCTAATAGGATAAAGTAATGCTGAATTTGTTAACACCGAATCAGGAAAAATATCCAATGACATATTTCAGAATTTTTACTTTAAACTCAATACTTATTTACAACAAAAATCTAGGCTCTGTTATGAGCTAATGACGAAGAGATCTGCTCCAGTGGGACAGTCTCTACCCTACTGTAAGGCAAGGTTGGCATGGCCTTTTCAGGGCTGTCTCACCTTGTTCCTGGGAATGGCATTCTTGTTGTCGCTGCTCACCGGGTTCCTTGCCGCCAGAAAGGGAATCCTACTTATCTTCTTGTTCTGTTCGCGGATCACATTTGAATACAGCTTCTGTTGTCTAATTTTCTCAGCCTGACAGTGGTGAGAGAGAGAGGCAGATTACAAAAGGGAGGTTTAATTACCTAAGCCGTTTCTCCCTTAAGGCCTCTCGCCCTCATTGTGCATCTCTCTCAGAGGCCTCTCCACAGCAGCAAACAAAACCAAATAAAACTCATCATCTCCGTGGAACCAGTGTCAAACACAAATCAGATGCTGCCTCACTGAAACACGCCTGAAATCAGATTCATTGAAGGATTTACCATTGGTGACAAAAGAAAAACAGAAAAATGCCCCTCTCCAAGGCCTACACTCATTAGGTTTGTAAATTCCTTTCTGTTCTGTTTAGAAGGATGAAAGTCTTTCACATTCGTGAGCGAAAGGACAGACACCTCAAAACCACTTGGAACCTGAAAATAGCAGTTAGGGATTAGCAATACCAACATGAAGGAAAGGGGAGTGCATATCTCAATTAGACACACGTAATGATAGGCTCTCCTGCATTGCTTTTGCAAGACATTAAGGTATTAAAGCTCTTACCACATTCTCATCAACAGTAGATGGACCAAGACCTCCCAGGTTTACCTCCTGTTTCAAGCCCCTGTAGTCCTTCAGTGTGTAAGCCTGACATACAGTTTAAAAAAAAACAGTGCAATTTTAAATAATCCATCTGTTCAAAATTAATTAATCTCTCCAAAGTCTGTAATCTGAAATCTGTAAATCATAAATGTTCTGTTATGGATTTCTACTGGGTGAAAGAGAGAGGGAGAGAGAAAGAAAGCAAAAGAAAGAGAGAGAAGCTATGACATATTGGAGAAGTAAGCAGTTAATCCGTTATGGACATCTAAGGTGCACTCGAGCAGCAATCCACAAGCCCTCCCAAACAAAAGGGGCTAATCAGTCCAGATCGGGCCGGCTCCTTCAGGCTCTAGGGCCAGTCTTGGATCAGCCTTTGGTCATGGACACTGTGGGGCGGCTGTTTCTTTCACTGATCTGTTCCCCCTGGGCTGCAACACTAGCTGTTTCACAAATTTATCCTCTAATCCTATGAGACATGATGGCGGACACGGTGAGGTGAAGAGAAGAAGCAATCTGCTTTATGGCGTAAGGACAACTTAATCCCGACATGGTGTCAAGTGGATGTGTTCCATGACATAATGACCCCTCAGTGGTACTGTGTGCATTTACCATTAAGCAGTTTGTTTTATTTGTTAAATAGCATTATTATAATATTATCAAGTGTGTCTACTATGGTGTAATATTATTTTTTTATTAGAATCAATGGCAACATATCTCTATCCACACAAAGATCTCTGTAGGTATAAATGAAAGCTCTACTATAGTTGCCTGTTGGTTTGTTGGGGTTTTTTTTGTTGAGAAAATAGCTGTTATTCTGGAGTTTTGTTTTTTCTCTCCATGTGAACGGCTGCTCGCATTAACTGACACCATCCCTTGGCATAATTGTGAGCTTTAGTTATTTGGTGTAATACTTGGAGCATATGAAAGCTATGGATCTCTGGAAGTTTTGCTGTGTGTGTATTCCTGTTGGTAAATGAATCCCTGGGCCCCACCTGCAGACCTCATGCTGGCACAGGACAAAGTGGCCATCGTTAAATGCAAATGAGAATCTTAGCAGCCGTGCCATGCAACGTGGAGCTTAATCACCATATCCTTTAATTCACTTCAGGATCATGGTGACCTTCCCTTATATCATCATGTCATAGCAATTAACAGCACCTTCATTTACTTATACACTTAACCTGCAGAACTACAAACAGACATAATTATTATTTTAAAATGTGCTATGGCTGTTGTTGCAACTCTCACCCTAATCCAATTTATTGCATTAAGCCATTAAAACAGGTTTATTACTAGATTGTTAATTTGTACTTTACATCACATAGACCCCTCATGAGTAGTAAAAAATATCCATTCCGATTCATGTTTGTTTAGGAAAGGAAGTGATTGCATCATAATAATAATACTAAATTATACCACAATGCCCGTCTAGCAGACATCCATAATTTCACTTTTGACATAATTTCACACACACACACACACACACACACACACACACACACACACACACACACACACACACTCACCTTGAAAGTTTTACTCTTGACTTGTCTTTGTTTTTCCAGTTGTCCAAGATACCCTTCCGAACTGCTCCTATGTAGAGCATTAGGAGTTGGTTCCTTTCTGTCATTGCACAGCTCTGTGTCACTGGCGTTTGACCTGCCAATAGGGGGCAGCACTGCAAAGCCTCTGTGGTATGTTTTGAGGGTATTAGCTGACTCTACACCTTCCACATCAAACAGCATCACCTCTGAAGCAATCCTTGAAACAAAGACACAAATCTTATTAATACACACGCAAAAACATACTGCTGCCAATACTCTATCAATAAGAATCTTTGTCTTCTTCTATTTATTGTTATTGTTGTTATGATTATTGTTGTTAAGTCTCACTTAAAAGACAATTTTTAAAGTTTTTTAGCCAACATTAAAAGCCTTAACAGAGGGCATCTTTTCTACAGTACCCAGAGGGTTGGAGTCATTGAAGGATTTCCAAAATGACCATGGTGTCCACCACATTAAAAAAAAACAAGAGAATTGATTTTGATTTCAACAATTAGAATGACACTATACACCTTCTGCCTTGTAGAAGAATAGTGCTGAACAGAATTGAGGGAACAGTTCAGCCAGTATGATACTAGCAAATCAACAAACCTGTGCTAAAAACAAATTGTCTTGTTATTAACAGGGAAAAAACATCCTCATTGTTTTGTATTAGATTTAACAATTCAAGAATTTCCACCGGTTTTTTTTTAATATAATCTGGATAATTATTATGTAATAACTAAGGTACTGCAGTGCAAGTTTTTAGTAAAATCAAGAATTAAGTCTATAGTTTTTTTTCACATTGCCATTTTCTCTCTGTATGCATTTTTATCAACGCTGTAATACATGACCAGTGATATACAGACGAGTGAGATATATATATAATCTCTGTTCTGATTGGCTGCCTTGTATATGCCTCATTCAAAATAATGGTCCAAGCTCAAACATTGTATACATTCATTTATAATAGGTGGAGCAAAATTGGCATAGGCTGAAAAGATGGATATATGTAAACATGCATAAACTTGAACATACGCAAACTGTACGGATAAAAGTGCAAAGAGTAGGCCGGACATTTTGCAGTGCTAACTACCACTTCAACCTCTTATTTCTAAATAACAAGTAAAATTTGGTTTTACATTTCATAAACTGTAAAAACACTTACATTAATCCCACTGGCTGTTGGTTCAACTTTCATGTTGTAACAAGACAATTATCTAGTTTTCTGAAGATGAATATAAACATTTTACTTATTTTTGTTACATCAAGAAATAATTTTAAGCTGCAATGCGTAAAATAATTTCAACCACAATACTGCAATATATGAAGTGTCCACTGTAATTGCTATGGAACTGTATGTGCCAACATCAGTCAAGATGTAGAAGTGGACGAACCACTGATTGGAACAATATTTACTCTGATGTGGTCTGAAGACTGGACAAAGCCTGCTTGGAAAAAAATAACTTTTTCCTATATACACTTAAATTCTGTTTTTTGACATGCAGAGTTTTTACACATTTAATAAAATTGACAGATCAAGTTTTAAAGGCTAGCAGTGCCAAATCCACAGTTATTGTAAAAATGTCTACATATGACTGCTTACATTAGTTGTCTATTTACGTGCCAAGATGTACACTACTTAGTGGAAGGGTTGTGAATAATATATGATAAAATGATTCTAGCAAATTAAGGGTTTTTTAGAATTTGGTTGGCTAGATACCTATATGTGTGATTACTATGAGACTCTAGAACAGGTCTCAACAATTGTTCTAGACACCCCCTTCTCCTTGCATCTTTATGTTTCTCTCCTCCCAACACACTTGATTCAACTAATAAAAGAATTAATCAGCCTTTTCTGTGGTTAAAGCATTGGAAGTGCTGAAAAATATGCAGGGCTGGTGGGTCTCCAGGCCTGGGAACAGGAACCACTGCTCTGCAATCTTCTCTTCAATTCACAATGGTTCATTTGGTTTTTCAGTAATGATTCTGAAACATTCTAAATTCTACATTTGAAAATGTATGTTTGTTAATGGGAATTTAAGAACTTTTGATGTTAGTAAATATTTAAAGGGAATAAACAGAGATGTGAATAAACCCATTTTAGGGTGTTAGAACCTTTTTTTCCCAAGAGTGTAATAGCAAGACTGAAAGGGCTTAACTGACCTGGAATTGTTACTGCCATGTGCTCTGAGGATAGGTTCACCACTGATCCTTCTGCCATCATCCTTGAGATGGTGGTGCCCAGGGGTCAGGACAGACACAGGCACCTGAGCAGCAGAGTGCACCTGGTGTACAGCATACCCAGGGTATATGAAAGGTGGGCTGTACACATTAGGCTGGATGTTCCATTGTGGTGGATTAGGAGGGGGCTGAGTATAAACATGCTGTTGTAGCTCAGGACCAAGGAAAGGTTCAGTGAGTTCTCTTAGGGTGCTCAGGTTGATGTTGAGGTTGACAGTTGGAGCTGAAGCCAATGACCGTTGACTTGATGGGTGGGAGTCGCTGCTAGAGTCAGACAGAGTGTGAATCTGGTTTTCAGAGGGCACCTGTGTCTCTGAAAAACGTCTCTCCACAGGGGGATTCAGGTGGACTCTGGGTCTGGATCTATGGAGCTGATACTTTTGTCCCTCCGAGCGCTTGCTCTCTTTATGGATCTGTTGTAATTGAGTACAGATTAGGAAAATGAATTTTACATTCAAATTCTAAGCAAAGCATTCCACTTGGTATTAGTTTGCTTGTGTTATGATGACACTAACCATGATACAGCACAGTTGAAGCGAACATTAACCAGCCGTACCCTAATTGGACATGATTTTTCAAAAGACCACCACTTGATAATACAAAAGACTCAATGTTAGCATGAATAAATTAATTTCATCAAATATGAGGATCCTAAATGTATTTCTTTTCAGAAAAAAAATTAAGAATACATTTCTGAATTAATCAAATTAGAAATTCATGCCATGAAGAGGGCTTTGAGATTAATGAGAACCCTACTTTAAAACATCTACAGAACAGGAGCTAGAATTCCAACCCATTGTAAAGGAATATTCCCTTATTTATAAAACTGCTGGTTTAAGGCCATTGTCATAAACACAAAGAGGAACGGGATGTATAGATAATGCTTTTTGCAGCAGGCCTGGCATGCACGGTGTTCCACCACACATTATTCAGTGAGGTCTGGGGCTGTGTCGCAGCATGTAATGCCTCTGATTTAGCCAACACCAGCTTTCACCATTCTAATGGGAAAATATTTACTCTCCTCTGCCTGCCAGCATTAGGGTGACCGCTCAAGTGCTCAAAATAATGATGCTTCTCCGTTCCCTCTCTCTCTGCTGCACAGGCTCCTTTTCAAGACGTTTCAGAGGCTCCATTGTGCCTGAACAACACTATCAGAAATTGCATCCATCACAGTGGAAATGAAATCCCGGGTGACAGTGCGGCCACTGTGCAGACATTTTCATCTTGAGAGGAAGCCCTTGCTGACAGTTATGCATTAGGCCAATGGATTGTGCCAAGCAGCCCCACCTACATCCTCAGAGAGAACGAGAGAAAGAGAGAGAGAGAAAGAAAAAGAGAGAGATGGATGAAATTAATAAAGTAAACAGGTGTGAAGGGTCCTACCTTCAGTTTTTGAGTTTTTTGTATCCACATGAGCTCTGGGTCTTGGACATTGTCTAAGCTTCCATGGCTGTCAGTGTTGGCAGTGTCCATAGAAGTCTCTAGGAGCTGGAGAAGGGAGAGAGGCAGAAGCAGATACAGAGTGCAAGAGGCAGAGAGCGAGAGAGAATAGAAAAAGTAATGAAAGAGAACAGACATGAGCAAGAAAAAGGGAAGACAAAAAAATATGGATTAAGTTGCCATACACAATAGGTGCTGCAGTGAACCTATTCAAGAAAATGCCTTATTCTGGGCAAATTAAAGTGCACCTTCACTGAATGTGAAGAGACAAAATGCTGTTGACCAACTAGGCGTGCCTCAAAGCACTGCAATTTTTTTTTTTTCAAACCCTAAACTACTGAATATTAAGCAGTAAATCCCCCCGTATACAGGTGTCTCCACATGTTTTGGAAGTCTATTGATTTCCTTTACAACAGTCTTTTCAGAGCAGTTTGAGGATAAGTGTCTGTATACACTCACATTACATCAATTCATTCTCTCCATTTTTCTTAATGCACCCATTCAGGGAGGGCATATTTGCTGCTAATACTGTAATGAAAATCATTTAATAAACTTGAAGTCACTTTGGCTGCTCAGGACAATCTGGCCTGATCGATGCTATTGACAGCTTGAGGAGTCCCTGAACGAACGCAGCTAATTCTAAAAGCGCGAATAGAGCAAGGTCGAAGAAAAGCATGCTGCAGTGAGTGGATCGAGTTGTAACATATCCATCAATAAGCAGGCAGCCGTGTTGGCCTATCTATTGGCTGAAAGGCCAAGAATGCAGGGAGCTGATCTCTGAACCACCTCTGCTTCCACTGCTGCTTGTCAGACACACTCACTAAGAAGTGTTGTTTATTTGTCATGTAAAATCAACTAAAAGTGCCAGCATGAAAGAGAGATCACAGTCAACCTGACAAATTTAAAACCTGTGTTCAAAAGACCTGCTGATAAAAGACAATAATTGTTTTGTATTATCAAGATTTTCAGTTTAGTAAAATCAGTATGCAAAATGTTCATATTGGTCCAGCCGTAATACTTAACCCCACTGAAAATATTTAAAGACACTCCTACAGTGTCAAAGGCCCAGAACAAGCAGAGTTGACTGTTCTTTCGCATTTGCCAAGTGTAGTGTGTATTGTGCTGCGCCTCTATTGTGTAGTAACAGGTGTGTGCGTGTATGTGGCGGACATCATAGACTTGCCCTTTATGGCCTCTCCGTGGCAGCAGGCCACAGCCTTTGCCCAAGCCACTGCCACTGCCTTTTGTCCACCATTTTAATAATCTCAATCAAATTGAGAAAATGATCAAACAAAATTGCATTTTGAGCTTTATAAGCTGTGTAATATCTATTCTGTTAAATTGGGGCCCGTAATTGCCTCTTGGGGCGAGATGAGGCACAACAAAGTCAGGCGATCTGAGCTTGCCATTTTCCTCAAGACTGAGAAACACAGCTTTTGCAATGAGGACTTCAAAGGCTTGCAGTTCTTGAATTGCATTTGGTTGCTATTGTGGCCGACCAGGCAATCTTGATTAGGTGTTTACACTGAGGCAGGGTGTACAGTGGCAGAGAGCTGTGGAGCCTCGGTCTAGAGCTATTAAGAGATTGTACATTATGTTCCTGGCTTTGAAGTGAGAGTCTGGGAGATGACGAGGGACTCTGGCTGAGTGCAATGGCAGAAGATTGCTCTGCTACTTCTGTCTTTATCAAAGGAGCCTCTGCAGGGGCTCAGCATCACTCCTCTACTCGCAGCCACAAAGTTGGCGCATTATGAGATTGTGTACATTTAATAACATAGCTAATTATCGGAAGTAAAGAGCCCGTCAAAGAGCAAATAGTGGCTTTTTAAACAGACCAACAGCACGCTCACACAAGTCCAGGTAATGATGCTGCATCTAATGTGGTTTAATAGCATTCCTTTCCCCCTTTGAAGGAAAAATATAAATAAATAAAAAGGCACAGCAAAGGGCAAATACCGGAATATCAGATCAGATAGATGGGCGCATGCAGCATTAAGCCTTGTGATCTTTCCTTTTACAAACAAATAGAAAACAATCCAAGCTGCATTTCTAGAAATAAAAGGAAAATGTACAATGCTAAAATTCTGATCACACAAGTCAGTCTTTATTATGGGTTTGGATGATAAAATAAGATACGATAAAGGGGCCTTAGACCATAACAACCTCCATCTACAGAATGTGCCCTGGTCTGTGGCACAATCAGCGAGGCATTTAGGGAGGGAAGCCCTTGCTCTGTTTACGGTGTCACAATGCTAACAGCTCTTCACTATGCTAATGCAGCTGACATGAGACATTAAGGTAGGTATGGGCTCAGATGGGCCAGCAAAGGCCTGAAATGTAGCAAATCCTCATATGGTGCAGTGCACAGACAGGCCGAGCCTGCCAATTACATGGCGGGGCCAGGTGCACTGATATCTAAGAGCCTATTGGTAACCATGCCTCTCTGATGTTCTTAATAGCTACTGTTGTGCAGATCAACTCATAATAGGCACTACATAGCCAGACATGCTTCCTTTTCCCTTTTCTGCTCCCAGTGTCTGCCAAATTAATTTCCGAGCCACAGTTAGATTAGGATGCTTGTTCTCTTTCAGTACTGGCCCAATATAATAGCAAGGTCACTTACACATTCAGATTTTTTCTGTAAAAAAAGAGCAATGATACAGGTCAGGTCATACCAAATGTGGCATACTTGTTGAGCAGAAACAATGTGGACATCTGCTTACAATGGATAAAAGAAAGGAGGCTGTTCTTTACCAAAAATATAATGTCATTTACTATTATACATAAGGTCAACAGCTTAGGCCTTTATTTAAATCCAAAACCACGAAACTAGAACCAACAGTTTTAGTCATGTAGTGAGCACACAAACTATACAACTGTGCGCAATTCCAAATAAAATCATAAAAATCTCTCTCTCTCTCTCTCTCTCTCTCTCTCTCTCTCTCTCTCTCTCTCTCTCTCTCTCTCTCTCTCTATATATATAT
>JBBMFX010000033.1:6529900-6543431 GCA_037832545.1 Rhabdalestes septentrionalis | reverse complement strand
TAGTAGTAGTAGTAGTAGTAGTAGTAGTAGTAGTAGTAGTAGTAGTAGAAGTAGTAGTAGTAGTAGTAGTATTGTTAATGTAATTCTTTTGATTGTTGGAATATTTCTGAAATATTTTTGCCAAATCTATCCTACATTTCAGGGACAAACGTGGATTTTAATAGAGCAGTTTATCAGCCATATTTAAATTTATTTACAGATAATACACAGGCGTAAATGTGCATGTTCATGAACGACAGACTTTTATTTTGGCGAACAGTTTCACCTTCGATCCGGTAGAGAATGTGCTGTATCGGACACACGTGGTTAGAAAGAAGTTTCTGGCAAAAGGTCTATATTGTCTGACAAATTATCGTGAAAACTCGCGGTTACACCTCTTGACAGAGTCTGGTTAGTATTTAGACTCCTTCTGCATTTTGCAATGTCAGTTATAGGCGAGGAGCGAGCACATGGCGGCGTGTTTAAAGATATGAACCCAGAGGATGAAGATGCTCAGCCCACAGAAATAGAGAGTCTGTGCATGAACTGCTATGAGAACGTGAGTTTTACACATCTGAGAGTCTGTAAACAGTCTGTGAACCTGCATTGTTTTTATAACAGACCAGATAGTCTGTAAAAATCTGTAAACAAGCATTGCGTTTATAACAGACCAAACATTCTTTAAATACGTACTGTTTTTGTAATAGACCAAACACTCTGTAAACATGAACTGTGTTTTTCTGAATAATTGAAAATGTGTGTGGACCAGGTCATTAGCTTTAACTAACACAGCTCTATGCTCCCTTCTATTTCCCAGGGAAAGACACGCCTTCTATTAACGAAAATCCCATTCTTCAGAGAAATCATCATCAGTTCTTTCACATGTCACCACTGCCACTGGACCAACACAGAAATACAGTCTGCGGGTCGTATTCAAGAGCAGGGTGTCTCCTACACTCTCAAAATTAAGTCCAAGCAGGTGGGATTTGGAGGAGGTGGGAATGTCAATAGAAACTACAGTATATGTACAGAACTATTGGAACATACCTGTTCTTCAAGGTTTGGGCTAAACCCCTTACTCATAGTGAAGGGCAATCTTAATGCCTTAGCTTACCAAGACGTTTTGGACAATGGCATGCTTCCAATAGTTTGGGGGCAACAGCATAATAAAGTCTAGGTATTGGAAGGCAATGTCATTAAATTCCCTGTTGGTGTAATGGTCAGGCTTCCACATACTTCCCCATAATGTCCATATTTTGTGAATCCGGCTGTTGTGTTAAATGTTTTTTGGTGTATATTCTGTTTGTGTATTCATATATTCCAAGCTGAGCTTGTTGAGCGTTCAGTAACAGCATTCCACCTCAAGGCCTTGGGTGTCTTCCCTTAAGCCAACTTTGACAGATTTTTCATAAGAATTTAGGTCTTCCCAAAACAAGTCTCAGTTGATGTCTGTTGTAGTGGCAGGTGTGTGTAGTGGCCTACAACTAACATTTGTGTATGTTTTTTTTTCTCCCTGAACTATGAAGGATTTGAATCGTGAGGTTGTAAAGACAGACAGTGCCACTACCCGAATCCCTGAGTTGGACTTTGAAATCCCTCCCTTTACTCAGAAAGGCTGTGAGTATTATTAGACATATATCTGCATGGTAAATGTGAACAACTGTTTAGCAAAGATGCCTTGAGATGTCTTTCACAGTAATAGCAGAATGACACTGATGTTTGAACTGAAGTTCAGTTCTCTTTTTCAGCACTTTCCACTATTGAAGGACTTCTTGACAGAGCAGTATCGGGATTAGAACAAGACCAACCAATTAGACGGGCATGTGGTGTTTTTTTCTTTTCTTTTCAGTTCAGCTAATTAGTGTTACAATATTGAAAGTAGCCATAGACTTTGTGGTGTTTGTTTGTATCATGATTAATCATGTCATTACTTCATGATGTACCATACAGAGTTTATTGTAGACATTGTTGGTCCTGTTTAACTGGATTTATTGATTTAGAACTAGACAGTACATGGATTCAGAAACTTCAGCATCCAGCCATGGCTCGATTATATCGCTGTCTTAAAGTAATACGTTTGAATTGTAATCTACAAAAATTAAGTAATTAATTAATACAATTAAATAATTAATAATAATAATAAAACAATTTAATTATATTAATTAAAGGGTGAATTATTATTGATTAACTGTCCTTGGAGAACTTCAACTTTTATTCAGTAGTAAAAACAAATTAATACGTAACATTATTTAATATTAATTAAATTAATATTCACTCTATTTTAATAATGAGGCTATATTAATATCTTCATATAGAGCCAAGGACAAATTTCAGTGTTTTTTTATGCTAATAATAATATTGTCAAGATCTTCTTTTCATTCTTATGCTTATCCATTTTTTCCCACAGGCCACCAACGCAGAAGTAGCAGACAAAATAGACCAATTTATTCAGAGATTGAAAAAGTTGAAAGAAGAGGAAGAGGAATTCACACTGGTACATTTCCCAGTACTAAATATAAGGAGTTTTTTTGTGTGTGCGTGTGTGTGTCTATTTCTGTCTAAGCTTCTTTTTTCTTTCTTTGTGTAACCTCATTAATTTAATCATCACAGATCATTGATGATCCTTCAGGAAACAGTTTCATTGAGAACCCATTTGCACCACAGAAGGATCAAGCACTCACTGTCTCTTACTACAAACGAACACCTGAGCAGAATGCTGCCCTTGGAGTACAGGTGAGAAGCTTGGAGGCCAAAGAGGAACTGTTGGAGGTGTTCTGAGTGATTGTTGCCACAAGTTAGCAATCAAACCAGAGCCATAAATTTGATATCTAATATCGGTCAGACAGGCCTGATCACTCTACACTGATTGCTCTATATCAGTAGTTGGCCAGATGTGCTATTGAACGTATTTACTAAACTTGGATGTACTGCTGGCGGAGTGTCTTTACCTTAACCCTGCACTGTTATACTGATCTATTAGACTCCCTTTCCCTGAGCTGTTGGCTAAATAAGCAAAATATTGCTGTGTTTTTGAAAGTTGGGACCTAACGTGATCAACAGACCAAATGTTGATGAGGCTCTGCACCTCCTCACAACTCCAGGTTTGTCCAGGAGCTGCCATAGGGCTATGTTGCTAAAGCGCTAACTGTAACAAATACGTCTCCTCATCCCATAATGCACAGCGCCACTGACCGGCATTTGGATAAGCTCAAACAGGCTCAGTACTTTTTGCAGTTGGGTCTGTTCGAGTTCGGATCATGTTCTCACCACAAACCGCTCCAGCGCTTGTTTGAAAGAGTACTGAGACAACCTCTTCAAGGAGGTTTTGGTATGCTTTTGGTGTGGACTCAGGTGCGATTGTTATATTCACACCTGCCAAAATGAACGTCGCCAACTAGGAAAAGTAACTCTAGTGCGATTCAACCAAACTAAATGAGGCATGTGTGAAAACACACTTGGCTCTCCCTAAATCCCCATTGTGGTTCTTTCAGGGGCTATTTTCTGGCTGTTTTGCCCCCTCCTCCTCTCTCTATCTCTCAAAAACATGAAGAGGTTTAAGCCTTGAAAACAGAGGTGGCGAGATTACACTGCCCTGCCCTGTGCCTGAATTCATGTTATTTAAAATGCCTTAGTTTTGCACTTTTTTCACAGTTGTTGCTGCTAAAATGGACATTACAATTTAACTATTTAAATGACTGTGTTTTTGAGATATTACAGCTGTTGCTACTGCCTTTCTGAAGTGTACATATATCATTTTTTAATGCCTTTAAATTCAGTGTAGTTGTGTATATTTTTGTCTCTTTAATAAGTGCTTAGTTTTTGTTTTATTCTGTGATTTAACCAAACAGCACAGTTTCAACAAAAACAATGCTAATATTAAAGTAAAAATATATTAAGTATTATTATACTTCTGCCGCCATTAACCTGGGATGGAAACCATAAATCTAGGTCTTGGAGCCTTCTCTTGCCCTCTTAATGGTTTCAGCTATGAAAAGATATGATTATACGTAACAATATTTGCTATCCAACACACCATGTTTTCCATCTTTCTGAGAAAATATGTTCATTGTGGTGAAAAGATTGTGTTTCCAAAAGCATTTATGGGCATATTGTTTTAGCCATGCTATGTATGCACTTAGAAGGGGGGGCAGGAGTTCATGTGATTTGATGGCTTTGTTGATTTGAGGTTTTGGTGTTTGGTTCTTGTTTAACACTAAGCTGCTTTCCTCTTACCTTTTCAGGAAAATGAGCCTGAGCCGGATGAAAAGCCAAGCAATGACCTGGAGTCCATGAGGAATGAAGTACTTGTGTTCAACACCAACTGCCCAGAGTGCAATGCTCCAGCTTCAACAAATATGAAACTTGTCCGTATCCTTTTAAGGCACAGTGCATTTTCCATACTGAAAATTCCTTTTTATGTCTTCACTGATCTGTAATACATGGTGTAATATCTTGAAGTGTGAACCCCTATGCAATTTTGATAGTCATCATTTATTTAAAAAAAATGTATTACTAGTATTGGTCATTAGTGTCTCTTTGACATTTAATTCTTAACTGTTCATTAGAAATCCCCCATTTCAAAGAAGTCATCATCATGGCCACCAACTGTGACAGCTGCGGACATCGAACTAATGAGGTCAGAAATTGTTCCCCTCCCCCCATCTCTATTGTATTAGGTTATGTTCATGCTGCAGGTAAAAGTGATCCAAAAGTGATTGTTTTAAAATATCGATTTATATTTTTTGTGGTGTAACAAACAGAGCATGCATTGAATCTCATATTTTTAGTTCTGATTTTGACCACTTTCAAATGGGATATATAAAGAGATCAGTACAAACCTGAGTCCTACTGGAGGTTCAGTGGCTCTATTATTCATTTGGCTGGCACAGTTTGGGTCCACTTGTTTCGAGTGGATCATGGTGGCACAAAACCTATTCTAAGACACTTAATGTTGGTTTTCCTTTCATTTGTTTCCTTGATTATAAAAGCTGTTGCCCTATTGGCTGATATAGAATCTGAACTGAATCTGTTCAGTCCACAATTTGGAGGATTAATGCATCCAACTAAAAATTTTACTTTAGATCCCTGAATGTATTTTTTTTTCTATAAACTAAAAACTTTTTTTGAACAGGTGAAATCAGGAGGTGCCACAGAAGAGATGGGAACAAAAATTACTCTCCACCTTACAGACCCCTCAGACATGTCCCGAGACCTGCTGAAGGTATTCAAGCCTCTTCACTGAACTCGATAGAGATTTTTTATCCTCGGTTGACTGTTCTATGCTACAATGGCATTGAGTGTCCAATAATTTACAGATGCACACTGATCTGGATGCATTGGGCATTGTCAGATTGACATATCATCCTTAGCATAAAACAACTGAAGTGAATAACACTGTCACAGAGTCTACCATTAAGGGGTGGGATTTACTATGCAACTAGCAAACAGTCATAGTTTTATATCCTGGAAGAAAAAAAAATGGAGGGGTCACTTTTTGACCAAACCATGATTGCTACGGGCCTGTCTGGAAGTTTTTTTAAATTCAGTGAGTATTATCCCATCGGAATTGGTCCAAGAACAGAACTGGTGAACTGCGTAGGCTGTCCTGTCCAGTCCCTGAGGATAGCTACAGTAGCACAAATTGCTGGAAAAGTTGGTGTAGTTGTAGTCAGAGTGCCCATGCTGACCCCTGTTCACTGCTGAAAGTGCCCACAGTGGGCATAAGAACTAGACAGTGAAACAATGGAAGAGAGTGGTCTGGTCTGGTGAATCATATTTTCTTTCAGTTCATGTGGAAGGCCAGTTGTGTTTTGCTTACCTGAGGAAGAGATGTCACCATGATGCACTATGGGAAGAAGGCAAGCCGGCAGAGGAAGTGTGATGCCTTCTGTGAGAAACCTAGTGTACTCCTGGAAACATCTTTGTATTAAATATAAAATGAAGTGAAAGTAACTATTCTGATATATGTGAACACACCACAGCGTGAAGAGCACAAAATTCTTCCTCTACATTAAACCCATTCAGCAAGGGAAACAGCAGGCAGCCATGAAACACAGTGCCCAGGGAGCAGTGCGTGGGTACTTGGGAATCGAACCCACGACATCCTGATCGCATCATCACATGGGAACCAGGATTTGCAATGCTTGCAGCACAAATTTCACCAATTATTTGATCATTGAAACAGTCAATAAATCTGTACATGTGTTTAGAGCTTTTATAAGTAATGAGGATAAAACAACAATGAATGACCTAATGACCCCCTGTGTAGGCCTTATATACCAAAACCTTATATAAGAACTTCGGAACCATTAGTGTAATGACAGAAATACACTTCAGAGAAGTATGCAAATGTGAACAATTGAAGCTTATTTCAGTGAATAATTTTTGTTTGTTTTTGTTTTATTTTTGTTTTATTTTTGAATGATTGCATGTATGATCCAGTCAGAGACGTGTAGTGTGCTGATCCCAGAGCTTGAATTTGAGTTGGGTATGGCAGCATTAGGAGGAAAGTTCACTACACTTGAAGGACTTCTCAAGGACATTAAAGAGTTGGTGAGTATCAGCAGTGGCTGTTGTGTGTGGCTATGTGCCTCACAGGCCTTTTCATATCTTTGAAATTCTTGGTTATTTCAGATCGTCATGAAAAACCCCTTTATCTGTGGAGACAGCGCCACCACAGACACGGCTGAAAAACTGGAGCTCTTCGGAAAAAAGATTGAAAAGGTTTGAAAACGTTTAGTACACTACATGGACAAAAGTATTGGGAACACCCTGTTTTTCAACATTGTGGACACAGTTTGGGGAAGAACATTTTCTATTCCAGCATGACTGTGTCCACGTGCAGAAAGCAAGCTCCATAAAGACATGGCTGGATGAGCTCAGTGTGGAAGAACTTGACTGGCCATGCAGGGCCCTCGCCTTAACCCCATTCAACAATTTTGGGAATTTTGGGAACTGGAACAGAGATTATTAGACAGACCTTCTCCTCCAACATCAGTGTCTGAACCATACAAATGCTCTGTGGAATAAATTGGCACAGATGCATTTTAAGGAGAGTGGAAGGGGACCAGCACCATATTAAAAATCTATGTATGTAAATGCAGTGTCATAAAAGCTCCTGTTGGTGTAATGGCTGGGCGTCCCAATACTTTTGTCAAGTATGTACTAGCTCGTAAAGCACCTATTCATTTATTTCAGTCAGCATATCAGTCATCTTACTGAAATGGCATGTCTCAGTCACTGTTTGCAGACTAATGTTAATGCACCAATCATGGTTTAGCATGTGGTCATTAATTTTCCTGTCCTGTTTGTCAAGATTATGGCAGGAGAAATGGATGTCCACATTGTCCTGGATGATCCAGCTGGTAATAGTTACTTGCAGGTGAATTCATTAAGATTGTGTTTTTCATTCAAATGGACCTCGAGTCAATAATTTGAGATTGAGTTTGAAATGCCTGTTTTCTCTCTGTAGAATACTTATGCCCCTGATCCTGATCCTGAGATGAAGATTGAGAAATACAATCGAACATTTGAGCAGAATGAGGATTTGGGACTGAACGACATGAAGACAGAAGGCTACGGTGAGGTCCAGGAATAGAGGGGAAAACCTAAAAGACAACAAAGGCCATATAATTAAGAAATTTTATACAACTATTTCAGTGTCTCTACCAGGACCCCTAGATCTTTTAAGTTATTGCAAATTCATTCCTTTGCTGTTGCATAATATGTATTTAATACAAAAACCATCTGAGGGGTGAAGGCAGTTATGTACTCTAACAACCAAGTTAGTAAATTGGGAAATATAGGTGTTATTTAATTACAGTATTTCATTTGTTATTGGGTAGGTCGATGCAAATCCTACATATGAATGCTACATGTATTTACTTTAAGTGACTAAATAACAAATCCAAGACTTTTTGCATTTTGTTTGTACAATTAAAAAAGTATGAAACTGTTTGTGATGTAGTCTTGTCTTCTTTAAAGAATTGCATGATTAAAAAAAAAAAACCATTCTAACAAGTTAGTAGTGTAGATGACTGCAGAATCTTTAGTAATTACAGTGCTTCAACTAAACCCTGGACCCTGAACATAAACAAATCCTCCTCAACGAGGCTTTCCAGTTCTGTGTCGTTTCTGAAGAAGAGACTGAACCACTCCGTTTCTTTGTGCCTTTCTCAGGTGCTCAACGTTTATTCGAAAGGAAAAAAACAGGGCAGAAGGAAAATGAGACATCGTTCATGTCATTAACAGCTCGTAACAAAGACCAGCATTTAACAAGCATTGGTCCATAGACTGAAGATTTCAGGCTGCTAGATGTTCAGAGCCTCTTTTGTTTGTAAAAGGCCATCTTAACGCCTGTGTTTGTTAGGACAGCTTTTGAGGGCACCTTTGTCGGTCTTTTGTAATGTAACACACAAGAACATCAAGAGCAAATAAAACAAAAGTATACAATAAGCACGTTTTAGTGTTTTTTTCATAGAACAAACACAATGCAAACGTAAAGAACAAGGAAAGGTTGTCAAGACTCAGAATGGTGGCTCCTGAAAGAGCCTTATCAGTGTCCTCTACCAGAAAAGCCGATTACTTGCTCTTTGCGGGCTTCTCGGTTTTCTTGGGGAGAAGAACGGCCTGGATGTTGGGCAGCACGCCGCCCTGGGCGATGGTAACGCCGCCTAAAAGTTTATTGAGCTCCTCGTCGTTGCGGACGGCCAGCTGCAGGTGGCGAGGGATGATCCTGGTCTTCTTGTTATCCCTGGCTGCGTTCCCGGCCAGCTCCAGGATCTCAGCCGTCAGATACTCCAACACAGCGGCCAGATACACGGGCGCCCCCGCGCCCACCCTCTCCGCGTAATTCCCTTTGCGTAACAGTCTGTGGACGCGACCAACGGGAAACTGGAGCCCAGCTCTCGACGAACGAGATTTGGCTTTGGCCCGAGCCTTTCCTCCGGTCTTCCCCCTGCCAGACATGTCTTACTTTTCACCAGCCGAGGTTACCAAAACCACTGACTCGTATTGTTTACAATCTCGGTACCGACCAGACACCCTATTACATATGATGTCAGCAGGGTTTGGTATTTATACCCCGTCCCCGCTCCTTATTGGACGCCCCGAATCGCCCAGAGATTACCAATCGCATCATGTACTGTGTAGCACGACACGAACGGAACGGCCAATCGGAGCTCCAGCTGGCCTTACTTTCATTTGCATACAAACTTTATAAATATAGGGCAGACCACATTTGTATAAAAGTGCACAGAGCGTAAGTCCGTGATACCTGACGTGTGGCTGGATAGGCAGAATTTAAAAAAAGCAGAAAAAGATGCCGGAACCAGCGAAATCGGCCCCTGCTCCTAAAAAGGGCTCGAAAAAGGCTGTAACCAAGACGCAGAAGAAGGGGGATAAGAAAAGACGCAAGACCAGGAAAGAAAGTTATGCCATTTATGTGTACAAAGTGTTGAAGCAGGTCCACCCGGACACCGGCATCTCCTCTAAGGCCATGGGCATTATGAATTCGTTTGTGAATGACATCTTCGAGCGCATTGCTGGAGAGGCGTCTCGCCTCGCCCACTACAACAAGCGTTCCACCATCACGTCCCGAGAGATTCAGACGGCCGTGCGCCTGCTTTTGCCGGGAGAGCTGGCAAAACACGCCGTGTCTGAGGGCACCAAGGCTGTGACCAAGTATACCAGCTCCAAGTGAAAAGTGCCAGCACCTGACAGGGAAATCGGGGAGAACTGCCTCTGTTTCTGTGGAAAGAAAGAACGGAGAGATCAGAATCGTATGTTGAGTCCGGGGGTTCCTGTTCGTCTGGCTCAAATCCAGCCTGAAGGGACTTTCAGCAGTACTGTATTTTACAGCCGTTCGCCTTTTTCCTTTTTTCCTCATTTCCTTTTTTTCAGAGCATTTGGGAGTTTTCCATTCGATTGCCATGGCCAAAACATCTGTTGGATGTTCCTGTCTTATTGTTTCAGAACATTGTTTGTATGTGTGAAGGCTTAGCGTTCTTTATTCCACGACCATGTAATAGAGAAACTGCTGTGACCCCCCAGGGTGTAGGGGTGGTGGTGGTGGTGTGGGGTAATTCAAAATGGTTCCAGCCTCACAAACAAAGATGTGGAATAATTTGCTATTTGCTGTGTCTAATAGACCAATGTCTTATTCATGAACATTCACTATGATCCTTGTCCAAACAAAGAAATAAAACATGTTGGTTCATGTTAACATCAGCACCTTTGTGATGTGTCATTATTGTGTTGTTACATATTTGTACGTTGTGTAATATGACCACATTAAAAATTAAAGGAAGGATGCTTGTGGACTGTGGAGTCAAAAGAAATCAGGGCACTTGTTTTGAAGAAAATATGGTCTGCCCAGTGTTGTTTTCCCCAGGTTGTGTTACCAAGGGACAATAACAGGGAGCAGACAGGGACTTGGCTTGGTTAAATATTAAGGCCTATGCCCTCAGGAGGTGGAACCTGGCAAGCCATGCAGATTGATAGGGTATTATCACAGGTGTGTGCCTTGTATCATCTCACTTTTTATACAAGGACCAGATACTAACATTATATTGACCATTATCTGCACAGACGGGATGAGTCAATGCACTTTGGAGATTTAAACTTTTAATGACCAGTAACAGAACACAGTACAGTCACTGTGAGGCACTGTAACATAATTAGCCTGTTTTATGCTAAGGGATGTTTAAGGGTGTTAAACATCCCTTAAAATGTTAAAAACGAAAAAAAAAATTTAAAAATGAATTCCAGTAGGGGAGATTATAGGAAAAATGACAATGCAAGATGAAGAATCTTTCAATCTAATATATGTAAATGAACCCTCCTCTGATTGGCTACCCCATATATATTATATTATTGTTCAATTATAAAGCAATCTGGACATACATACCTTCATAACCCACATAGCTAAACACAAAGAGCGTATTTTGTGATCTAATTTCTGTATGGACTGAGAAATGAACAATACGCTTGATGAGGTAAAAAAAAAAAAACAGGGACATTTTGCCTTTTCAAAAAAAGGGCTGTTAAAACTTTGAATTCTTATATTATGCTGAATTACTTTTTACTGGCCTATCAAATTCCCTGTGATGCCAGTTAATACCTTTGTTGCTCTAAATGCCATTAGAGCCAACATATTTCTAACAGAGGCCAATTCAGATGAGGAGAAAACATCGGGGCGATAATGTATTGGATATCTGCGAACAATGTCCTGTTCTTGAGATGCTTGGTATAGTTTTATGTTTTTTATTATATCAGAGGATAAGGGGTTCAGTTCCTCCGTGCTTTCACTTTATCTGCTTGTAAGAAAATATTGCACCCAATTTCAAACAAAAGGATGCGTCTTTAGAAGGTTTCGACCAACAATGACGTTTTCTGAGGTCCCATGGGACAAGAACAATGCAGAGCATATGATCCCTTTAAAATAAGGGGATGTCTTCCCAGATCTGGTTTTCTCGTAGTATCAATTGACTTGTAATCCACTTTTAAGCTTTCTGAACAGAGTAAAATGTAGTATGTACTTACTTACATTATTTTTTAGATATCCTTAGCTGGCTATTATCTGTCTCTTTGTTTCAAACCAATGATTTTAAACTTTACCCCCCTTATACTGCATGCATATTATTCACCTATTAATATGGTATTCACACATAGCTACTGAATAATTAGCCTTTGGAATGTAGACCTATAGTGGTTTTTAAAATTTTCAAGCACTATAATAAAAAGTGCTTAAGAGACTGAATGCTATCTGAACAAGGTTTTTTAGTGATCTGTCAAAATGTTCTGTGGATTATTTTTGGAGTGTTGGATGACCACTCCTAGGGAGGGTAACAACAGTTGAAATGTTCTCCATTTGTATGTCTGCCTGGCAGTGAACTGGTTATGTCCAAACTATTCAGAAATTGGTTTGTAATCTCTTAAAGCCTGAAAAGCACTGATATCTGTTTTTGTGAAACATTCAGAAATCTTATTTGACCAAGGCATGGTGTCCATCTGGGGCAGCTGGTGGCCTGGTGGAAAGGGAGCTGTCCTTGCGATCGGAAGGTAATAGGTTCAAATCCCGGGACAGCTATTGGCACCCCTGAGGTACCCTTGAGCGAGGCATTGTCCTCACACACTGTGTAATGTGCTGTAGTGTGTTCATCTGTGACACATACACAATATATATTTAGGTCAGTTTCATTTAAATTATAAAAGATTGAATTGGTTTGCAAGCTTTCAAGCACTACTATACAAAATGCTAAAGGGGTTGAAAATTATATTATATTGAATACTGAACTGTGTGTTGTTTTTTTTTAGTAATTCCTGATTGCCTGTTTATTTCTGGTACTAATCTTCAGAAGTCATTAAGTAACAATAATTGCATCAAATAAATAGAATGGAGGAAAATCTACTTTACACATGTAATCAGTTGGCAAAGATACAAATCCAAATTCACATCTGTTCACATCTGTATTTCATGCCATCCAGTTGTGATTGGATCATATGAGACACATGTGGATGCCAGGTGTGAACGTGGCCTAATTTACACATCCTTTGTGAATACCAGCCTTTGTGTTGTCTGGAATAGCTGCCTGTAGCTGTGAAGTTCTGTTCGTTTTTTATGCCATAGTAATTCAAACTGTGTTCTAAACTCCATGGGGGGGTCTTGCCTAGTGGGTTGGAGACTTGCCTCTGGATCACGAGGTCATGAGTTTGAATCCTACCTTAGTACATCACCACTGTTCTCCTAAGCAAGACCTCCAGGAAGACTGCCCCATAGTTAGGGAAAGTAAGTAGCTTTGGATAAAAGCGTCTGCTAAATGCCATAAATATAAATGGACAAGTCTGCTTCCAGGTGAGGTTTGAGGGAAGTTTTGGTGAGGTATTTGTGTATAAATGATTCAGGCTGTTTTGACTGAGTTGATTTTTTTCTTAGCAACAGTTGCTAAGAAGCTATAAACTACAGAAGCAAAATTTGAGCTGCATTTAAAAGTCTTTAAGTGATTAATTGTACATTCTTCTGAGTGACACAACAGAAAATCAGCCATGAGTTCTATTCCTATGTAGCTACTGTTTTCTGCTCCTTACATATAGTGGATATGTCACAGATATACCAAAATATATATTGTATATTTATGCAGTAAAAAATAAGAGACTGCATCATTTATTTTCTGGTTATTGCTTTTGTAATGTGTGGGAGTGTAAAAGGTCACTCTTGTTTAGTACACTATTGACCACACTTAACATATAAATTAATTTTTTATACCTTGTAAACGTTAAAGTACACAGCACAATTAGAATATTTTACAATTGCAGCAATTAAAATACTGATGTTAAGAGCAGAATGTGTGCATGTGTGACTGCTGAAATACAGCCCATAGTAAAGCTACTCTACAAACACCACAGCCCTCACAACACATACGAAGGCGTTACTTATTTTTAACAGATCACACTGCACTAGTTCAGAAAAGAGTAGCAACCACACCCACACCCACACACTGCCGCAAACTGTACAAACAGTGAACAGAAATAAATATTTTCCATGCCATATATA
>JBBMFX010000033.1:6511543-6523065 GCA_037832545.1 Rhabdalestes septentrionalis | reverse complement strand
AGTAACACGTAACATTTTAATTATATTTTGCTAAAATGAACAAAATTAACGTGATGACTCGAAAAAAGATTCGTTCATTTTGCTGAACGACTCAAAGATCCGAGTCGGTAAAATGATCCGAACTTCGCATCACTACTGTTAAATGCCATATACGTAGTTGAATCCTTTCCTCCCTTTGTGTCTGTGCCACCAGCTGCCACAAATGTAAGACCCTCACCCTTAGCAGTTGATAAGACCGTACTGTATGGAAGCAGTTAATAAAAAAACAAAAAAACCCTAACCTTGTGTTCAGTTCATGTTAAATCAAACCAAAATGCTTGAATCTAAAATTCAAAATTTAAAAAGATTGGTCACAGCTTGGCACATGTGCATATATTCCATGCAGAATTATCTTATTAAAAATGTTTTAAAGCATTACTTTATACAGAACGTAAGATTACATGATATGCACAGAGGTTTAAAAAAAGATTTTATTAACAGTTTAGAAACAAAATATCCCTTTCCCAGACATAAGACACTCTTCTCTGAACAGACGGGCAACACAAAGATACGAAAACATGAAAAGAACCAGAATTGATGAATGAGTGAATGAAGGGTTTGTACTTTGTCCTTCGTACGGCAAACGGTGTCATGAAGAAAAAAGAAACGAAAAAAAAAAATCTCAAATGTCAGTGCAGTCAAAAAGTCCCTAGGAATCCACTGGCGACGCACGTGAATGTTTCATATTTTAACTATACACAACATGTGAGAGGGCCATTAGTGGAGGGAGTGCAGTCACATGATAAGTCTGAATACTGAACAAAACTGTGCCATGACGTCTCCATGCAGACACTGAATTTATGAGGGCAAAAAAAAAACCCAAACGTTTTTTTTCTCCCTTATGTTTTCCTCTGATAAACATTTATGCATTTGTAGACACATACATTTAAGCAGAGGCACAACAAAAGCTGAGGCAAGGATCTGTGTTCTTAAAACCTTGGTATTTTGAGATTATCTCCTACCACAAGAATGATGATTTTTATAGGACAACTCCAAAGTTTCAAGATGTTTTTTTCTTTTTTTACCAAATCAAATTAATCTTGTTACTTCATCTAGTCATCAAATTTCACATTTTTTTCAAATAGTAATATTTGCAGAGATGATGAAAGGTTTCCATGGCTGCCATCTTTATTGTTGTACAAGCCAAACATGAGCATTCATCCACAGAGAGAGGGAAGCTAACTACCAACAGTGTGAGCATTTTACTGCTATGCAAGGCAAACCTAGATTTTTTTTATCTAGAATTTTGGAGCCCTCTTTGAATTGCCTCTGGACTTGAGAGTAGCTTGCACTTAAAAGTCACAACTGAAATCATTGACATTCTCTAAACTGACCTGATGATATTTGGTTGTGATGAAGCAGAAAACAGATTTGAACCGTTAACACAGTCAATAAATAGACAACAAAATGAAAGAGTTCCAGTTGTTATAATTCATCTGATAAATGGTTTTCTGAATCACTTTTTTCTGATGTTTCTGTAAAAAATAAATAAACAATGAAGATGTTAAGAAACAATCCTGTCTTATTGTAAACTTGTGTGTATAAAAAGAATATGACCAAATGTAAATGAATATTTGCAGAATTTAACAGTTTTTACTGTTCCCCACTTTTTTTTTCCAAGCTCATTACTCTTTAAGGTTTGATCAATAATATTTCAGGCCTAAGCACCTGGTAAATAAAATATCAGGCCAAAGCATCTGAACTCCATATGAACCATTATTCATATGGACAATAAGTGCAATATGGTCAGTAAGATCATTACAAATAAATAAATAAAAGAGGAACTTGATACAAGATAAGTAATGCTTTATTAACCTCTGGTCTAGTCTCTCTAATTAGTATACCAGATTGTGTGTATTTACCTGTGCCTTCCGTTTCTTCTATAACTTTTGGCTCAGTCTCTTCTTGTTTATTTTCTTGAGTGGGGGGTTCCTCTGCTGGCTTTGCCTCCTCAGGTCCCTCTGCAACATCCCAAAGCATGTTCAAATCGCACCAATCTCAGTAGACGGCAGCACCAAAACTAATTTAAAAAAATGAAAACAGCCTCCAAACAGCGACCAGGTGTAAGTTTTCTCCTACCTTTCTCATTACTGGGAGAAATGACCTTCTCAGAATCTGTGGTATTGGATTTGTTGCCCTCTGTGCTGGTGGAGTTTTTGTCTTTAGGTTTTGGTTTTGGTTTGGCGAACTTTGCCTTGTTCAGCAGGTAGTTGACCTCCCGGTCCAGGAGTGAGAGCTTCGCCTCTATTTCTTTGGACAGCAAAACGGGTCTTTCTGTTGGGGAGCGTTTCTCCTGATCAGCCACCGTCTCATTCTTCCAGTCCTAGCAAAAAAGAAGATAAATCACACTATTACACACTTATTACAAGAACAGAAAACGACTTTGGCAAAACTGGTGGCGACAGATGGCTTGCTGAACTGCCATCAGTTTACAATCAGGAAAGTAAACATAAAAGACATTAATGCTTTAAATGCAAATACATACCGTGGTCTCATTTATGACTCTCTCTAAAGTCTTTAGCTCAACTTCAGTAAATATCTGGTCATCTTCTGGAATCATTTTTGCACTCCTATAAAGAAAAATGTTTAATTAAACTTAACATTACAGTACAATGTTATACTAATTATAAAGGGCCTGTCAATGTTCAAAATCTTAAATCACATTCAAGACATGAATTGATGGTCATTAACCAGTCACTTTGAAGAGATGAATCCTTAAACTTCATCCAAATACAGTCAAAAGCTACAAAATTTACTATGATGGTTACTCAAAAATATATGCGTATGTATGAATGTCTTTCTCACGGCATAACTGATAGTACCATATTCAACAGCAAGGTTAGTTCAAGTTCAAGTTTATTTATAGAGCACATTATCACACACAAAAGGTCATTTATTGTGCTTTACAGCAATAGAATGCAAAAAAAAGGAATAAATTAATGAAATAAATGAAATAATTCACAGAAGATAAGGTTAGTGTTGGGTTAGGGTTAAATCAAAATCTATTTTTGTACTAATATAAGATTTCAGAGGTCGTGCTTAACCAGGAATTAAGTGTTAATGTATTCGGTCTTCACCAAGTGTACAGCCTGAATTGGACTAGCTACTGGTTTGATCCATTGGTAGATAAAAATCAGCTCACTCTGTGAGCTGCCACTCACTTGAGAAAGAAAGAGGAGTGGTTAAGCATGGTGTCAAGTGCCGCTAGCCTGTCTGGCCACTTCTTCCTCTCTTCCACTCGGAAGAACATGGCCTTGCACAGCTTCTTCAACTCCGACAGCTTTTCTTTTAGTTCTTTAGTGCTAGCTGTGTAGCCCTCCTCATCCATCCATGCCGATGCAGCGCTTAACTTCCCAGAAATCTCCTCTTTTTCCTCTTCGGTCACCACAAGCAGGTACTCATCTTGGTACATTTTATCCTGTAAAAGATAAGAAAATGTCACCACTTCTGAATATGGCATTGTTGGGTTGGAATTTCCATATCGCCCCCTGTACTGGGTGGACTGAGCAAAACCCACAATGTTGAGTAAAATCAATTATACCTGAGTTTCAAAAATAAAGGCTTCCAAGCTGTTCAGGGTCTTCTCCCTCTCCTGCTTCTCCAGGTCTCGGTCAGTTAGATCCTGCAACCTGAGTGTGAAAAAAGAAAGTCTTTTGTAAGGCTCTAAATTATTTTTATATCACTGTACCTCATCCACATCCCTCTCTAGGTACAGTCTATTTTTGAGACCAGCACTTACTTCTTTTTGGAGGCATCAATGTCCTCTGTACTTGGATCATGCACATCATTAACCTCCACCTCCACCCCAACATCAACAGATATTTTACTCTTCTTCTGGGGTTTGGGTTTCTTTTCTGCATCCTTCTCATCCTCCTTGGCGTCAGCTGTTTTCTCCTCAGACTTTTCTGATTTCTCAGTCTCCTTCTCTTTCTGTGTGATCAAAACAAAGGCCCCACCAATGGTCATTGCAAGATCAGTCCACTATTTTTTTTTTTAGACACACTTAAGTGCCTTTGTTCTGTAGCATGCAATTTAAATCAAACCCCCTCATATTTAATATACTTCTTAAAAAGCTGTTCAGTTGACCCACAATTTTAAATGTGCAAATGTAAAATCTGTTGTCAAAAGTGTATTTCGGGAAAGAAGAAAATAAAACAACCTATTCTAAATCTGATCATGCACGCCTAGAAAATATTATACAACTATTACCGTGTCCAAAGTAAAATGAAGTAGTCTTGTGGCTTGATATAATCTAATGCTAGCCAGTTCCAAGAATTGTGCAATAATGCCTAAATGAAAACTTACAAGCCAAGCACCCAGTCAGAGATGATTAAAAACTGAGACTAAACAACCAGTAGGCAGCTCACAGTACAGTATACTATATTAAAAGTACTGATTCTCACTTGAGGCTCTTCTTTGTCTGAATCGTCTTTATCTGTTTTTTTCTCGTCTGTTTGGGGCTCTCCTTCGCTTTTCTCTCCTTGACTTTTCTGCTCTGCCTCAGGTTTCTCTGGAGCAGACTCCTCTTGCTTCTCCACTGATTCACCCTGATCTGTGGTAGATTCAGGTGGAACCTCTTCCTCATCCTACAACAAAACTTGACCTTTATTCACAATGTTGTCATAGTGTATTATATTTGCAGACATGTGAGGATGAGCATAAACTGGTTTACCTGCACGGGTTCAGTTACATTGGCACTGGGCTCAGAGCTTCCACCTCCAAACAGGCTGGAAATGGTGTTTCCCAGTTCTTTAAGAAGAGAACACACTCTTAGAAAGCCACAATAAAACGTTTGAGTGTGAATAAAATAAAATAGTGTAATTATGTATGCATTCCTCTGTGAACTATAAGAAAAGTAACACAACTACAGGAAGTTTTACAGGACAAACACACACCAGAAGTTTCAACTTACTAGTGAGAGTTGATTCTTCCTCTTTCTCTTCTACAACAGTCTCAAATACTGATTCAACCTGTAACATATTGAGTATTTAGGTATTGCCAGAAGGTAACGTCCCTAAAATAATGAAAGACAAATCTGGGTTCACAAAGCATCAGGGTAGAAATGGTTGTCAGATTCTGCCCATGTTTTTGTGATCTCAAACCACATCACTGATGAGTGTAAAGTATTCGTCATATCTGAACACACCACAGCACACAGTGTGGATGTCACAAAATTCTCTTTCCGATTTGACCCATCCACCATTTGAAGCAGAGGGCACCCATGAATACCACGCGCAGGGAGCAGTGTGTGGAGACGGTCCCTTGCTCAAGGGTACCTCAGAGGTGCCTGGGATTTGTACCCACAACCTTCTGATCGCAGATCACCACTCCTACTCCGAAATGCTTTGTGAATGACCCCACTGATCTCTAACCAAGGCAGTAACAAACCCTGTCTAGAATGAGCACACCGCTCTCATCCATGTTAAAATGAGCCTTGATTCCTTTGGATTCTGCATCCAAGTGCTTCTTGAAACTGCTGCCCACTCCAGACAGCTTCACTGTGGTCAGATTCTGAGAGCCAAACATCCTAAAAATTTAAATGATGGTCAGTCCTCATTATCTAATCAATCTGTAGTTTTCTTGTAGCTTTTCAAGGATGCTCAAATAATACTTTATGATCATACAATGACCCTCCAAACCAAAAAAGGAAAATCAAAGTTTTTTATGTGTTACTGCCATGTACGTACTTCAGGTCTTCCTCGCTGAGGAAGCCGAGGTCTCCATAGTTGACGAAGAAAGAGAAGTCATCAGTGTAGCGGTTGAATGTAATGACTTTGCGCTGGGGGTAAGGTGCCATTCTCTGGAACAGAATCCGCTTGTTGTGCTTAACTCCTTTCCCACCATCCTCTTCTTCAGTCTCACGGCTGAACTCCACCTGAAAAGAGAAAACAAGTTCCCACCCACATCCTACAAGTACGATGCACAGAAATCTTTCTCTACATTTAACCTACTCATCAAACGCAACAGTGGGCAGCCAGCAATACAGAGCAGTGTTTGGGGACTTTGTTCAAGAGTACCTCAGTGGTGCCACAAGCAGTTCTGCGATTTGACCACACAAACTTTTGACTGCAGGGGCAACTTCCTAACTTGGCCAGTGACTGTACCATTTTTAGAAGTATTTCTTAAGAAAATACTTTTAGAAATGGGCTTGGAACAATGACATTTCTTTTTAATATCAAATTGTTTACCCATCATGTTAAAATTAAGACCCCAGATATTCCTCTCACCTGTATTGGGAAAACAGCTGCATCCCGGACCAGGAAGGGTTTAACTTTAAATGCTTTACTGAGAGCAGCAGCCTGGTACACAGCACCCATAGCTGCTGCCTCATCCGCATTTATATTCTTCGCCAACTCCTCTCTGCAGAAACATGACAAATTCAATGTTGAATATTTTCACAGTTAAAGAGACAACAAGCATGAAACTGTGCTATAGGTGGCCAGCAAGTGGGGGTTCGTCTGTTTTTTTTTTCTTTCCATTTTTATGCTCAATGGCCTTGAATTATAGTTGTTCTTTACTGCCACCTGCTGGACATGCACAGTAATAATTTGATCAAAGATCACAAGCTCTTGGAATATTTTGTTGTCTGTGATGCAATCACAATCACACTTCTTAAGTTTTATTTATAATATATTTGTTTTATAGCCAAAGTAAGTGCTGAATCTGGGGCCACTCCAATGTCAAAATGATGTCTGTAATTTACAGGGAGGTAAAACGAATGGTTGAGCCCTGTTTGAAAAAATTATAGAAAGTTAGGCAGTGGCGTGGTACTCTCAGATTTCCAGACACTAAAACTCAGAACATTTCTACAAAAAAAACAAAATAGATGTGTATGTTAGTTTTGGTTTGGCTATGCAGAAATGGTTTTAGGGGAGCAGATGCACTCGCTATGTCCCAGTGGTGAAGCGCTTGTTTTTTTCAATCAAAACATTAGTTTAGACTGCCTACCTGCACTTACACTTCTACATCACTATGTGTGTCAAAATGATTACTAAATGCTTTTAGATAAAGAGTAGGAACAGGCTTAATCTTTACTTTGAAAACTATCCAACTGAATCTTTATAAATACATGAGCACCCTATTTATATAGGGTGAGTGGAGTGAAACCTACTTTTCAACTGCTTTGAGAAGGACCTCCTGAACCCTGGGAACTCGAGTGGCTCCTCCAACCAGAATTACCTGCTCAATCTCATCCTGCAGAACAAACAAATCTATTTTAACCATTTCCATCTTTACCAAAAAGAAGCACTGTACAAACAAACAGCTCTGATCTATACAAGAGTAAAATGTCAAAGCTCCTCACCAAAGACATTTCTGAAGCAGTGAGGGCATGCTGAACTGGCCCGGGTACTCTGTCAAACAGATCAGTGCAGAGAGCCTCGAATTCAGCGCGGGTCACCTTGGCCTTGAAATCAATGTCATCCATCAGACCCTCAATCTGGCAAAATGTAGAGTAAGGGTCAACATACACTGGATTTGAACACATTTTAGTACTTACTTTACAGAGGCAAAAGGCAGCACAGAGACAGAAATCTCAACTCAACATGCAAATACTCAACAGTTTATTTCCCTTAAATGTTCGCAGAACAATAATACAAAAACAAATGAGAATGTAGATCACTTTTCAGTTAAGACCCTGAACTAGGCAATGCTGATAACTAGTCCTCTCTCTTACCCACCTGAGCAACATGTTCAGCGTTGGCACTCAGCACTGTCTTCAATCTCTGAGCCTCCTTCAGCAGCTTGGCCATGGCACGCAGGTTCTCCCTCACATCCTTCTTGGATTTCTTCTGATCATTAAAGATTTTAGCCAGGTGGTCCCTAAGTCTAAGTTCCATCTCAAAGCCTCCAAGTGTCCTATCAAAGCTGAGCACCAAAGACAACAATGGTCAGATGTCATAAAATGAATAGATGCATCATCAAATTTGTCTAGACTAGCCTTCTCCATACTATAGTTAACGTCCAAGAGACGTCTTATGATAGCCATATGCAAGACACTCACCCGACTCCACGGATCTGCAGCTGAGGCTGGGTGCCAGTCTCTTTGGTCTTCACAGTCTGGTATGTGACTATAGTGGCCGTTGTACTGCCTGATCCCATATCATAGAACATCACATTCTGCAGAGAAAAGAATGCAAAACAGAAACAATTTGAAAACTAAAAAGGTAGCGTCTTGGTAGGCTCTATGCAGAGTATTAATGTTGTATTGTCTCGGAGGCAATGTAAACCATACCATAAGAACTCTGCATTCAAGATGACACAAGTTTGATACATGGGATTCATAACCTGACCTTTAACCATTCCTCATTCCCTCAAGATATTTTTCTGCCTGCTGGGCTGGCTGTGCAATCAAGTGCATTGTGCCATTCACTACACGTGCATTGTGCCATTCACATGCCTTATTTTTTAATCATGACACCAGGTATGGCTATGAATATATTTTCTCTATTAATATGTAGAGTATATTTTCTCGATTTATCCAAAATTACACACAATTAGATAAAATTATAATCAATCCACTGAAATTAATTAGAAATGGTCACAATTGCATTTAAAACTTGTTGATATTGTGGCCAAGGCAACTACATTTGAGTTCAAGTGAACTCTTTTTGGAGGAACTCTAACTTCTAATTTGACATACCTGAGCAGTTGAGTTGATGTCTTTCCTCCTAAACACTCCATAATTCAAAGCCACAGCGGTATTATCATTGATCAGTTGAAGGACCTTTAAACCTGCCATCTGCGCAGCCTGTAGGACTGCCCTACGTTCTGCTTGGTTAAAAAAGGCTGGGACTGTGATGACTGCATCTTTAATGGGCTGTTCTGTGGAGGGAAGAATAAAGGCATTTCTAAAACAGGGCCATCAGAAGATTTCGTCTGTGTGTTAAAGTGGTGCTGCAACAGACAGACAAAGATGGGAGATTTGAATAGGCAAACCTGCAAAGTCCTGGGCCAGGCCACAAGAGTAGTTCAGAACCATGCCCAGGATTTCCTCTGGAGAATACTGCATGTCCCTGGGGCACAGAAGAACATGATCTCACTCTGCTCTTTAAATACATGTCATACAGCAAAATACCAGTTTTTTTTCAGGATATTTGCTTTGAGAAGTCACAAATGTACACAGCAACACTGCATGAAGGACACACACATGGAATCCTTACTCAGAATATTTGAAGTACACTGTTCCTCTCTTTTCATCTCTCTCTATCTGGTGTTCAGGAAAGTGTTTCTGATACTGCATGACCTGTGGGTTATCCGCAGTCTTGCCCAGGAGATTTTGGAGATACCTGTACACCACTTTGGGATTCTTTACAGACTGCAATGATAAAACTACGTTATTATCTCAAAATTCAAATGAGGGATTCTCTCAAGGTGATTACTTTATGGACAAAGAAAGTGGTGTTAAGACTCACCACTCCCAGAGCACCATCTCCAAAAAGTCTTTCGTTTTCTTTTAAGCACACAGCTACAGGAGTTTTCCTTCTGGACTCTCTGAAGCAAAACAGAAAGGAACAGATTATTCTCTCAAGCCTAGGAAGAGAACAGATTAGATAAAGCATTTTAAAATGCGCCATATTAAGGTTTCTTACTTGTTGAGCGCGATTTCCATTGGCACTCCGGGTTTAACAATAGCTATTTTCATCCATTCACTCCCCAGGTCAACGGACATCACAGCAACCGAGGCTATGCAACAGAAATACGACTGTTATATTAGGGCAAGATACTGGCTACTCAAATCAGTTAAAATATAAACATACAAAGAGAGTAGAAAGAACAGACACTATAAAGCCATTTTTGAGAATCCACAATGTAATCAAATTATAAGTAATCAAAGACAACTGAATATATACATATACCTCATGCTTTAATCAAAGTATTCACAAAGCAGTATGTTTTACATGATCAAAAACTACGCTGGTTCACATCCATGGGGAAAAATGAAAGTCAGTACCTGTTGGAGAAGGCAGGAGAGCTAAAGCAAGGCAAACCAGTGCCCATAACGTCAGCTTTTCCCTCATTGCCACCTTAAAGAGATGCAAAACAAAATTAACACACTGTGACTGAATTAGTCATGTACATAACTTATTATCTCAGAAGTACTGAAGCAAATTGAAAGTGTCTTCACAAAAGTGGTCAGAATTGTCTATCCCAGCTACTGAGCTACTGATTAATACCTATGATGTATCACCCAAGTCTATGACAAAGCTGCATTTTGGCCCAGCATCTCTGGGCTGAACAGACAGTACCTAATATAGGTGCAGTCAGGTAAATTTTCTAGGAAAGTAAAGTGGCCAGCTATTGTCTGACCACAAGACAGCACACAGTGTGAACCTTGCTCAAGGATACCTCAGTGGAGACACTGGCAATCATGGGATTCAAACCAGCAGCTTTCTGATGGCAGGAGCAACTTCCAAACCACCAGCTGTCCCAATTAACGTATTATTTATACTTCTTTATTTGCAATGTCATTTATTTCTATGTCACATGTCATATGTCTGTTCTACCATGTGTACACAGTTTAGCGTAACCATTATTTCTCTCTGTCTACATGTATGGTTGAGATGATAAAGTCCACATTGACTTTATTCTCACTTGGAAGGAGACTAAAACACTGGTTTGATCTCAAACCAGAGCCAAATATTTTTGGTTACAGAAGCAACATCCACTGCCTCTGCTCTCCACTGCTCTTTGAATATGAGATGTGTTGCAATGGAGACTACATCCTTATTGGCCTGATCCCTCCCACAGACCCAGAGATAAAGTTAGAAAACACGTGGACCTCATTACAGTACAGAACAGCCAATAGATTCATGCTCATGCATGTACATTTACCTTACATGCGTTGCTCTCCTGCTTTAAATAGTAAGAGGAGTATAAACTAAGGCTTATCTATAATTTATAGACCCAAGAGGCAGACTTAACAGCTTTCTTTAACAGTTAAAAGGTATGTAAGCAAACTCCTGAGTATGGAAACTTCTGGCCTTACTGCCTTTGTCTAATAGTGACGTACACTGCTGGTCCTAATGGCTGGGGAGGGGGTATTTACCCCATCCCTACACAACTAGGATGTTACACACATCAAAATAGCATGCATTAGAATAACTGGTTGTGTTAATTTAGCAAATGTATACATTAGTTGGGGCAAAAATGCCTTTGGTCACTAAGGTAACCCAGCTAAGCTCTGCTAGCTAGCAGTTAAAGCACATGCTGACATCCTTTTAAGATGCAAAGTTGAACATGGGTAAAAATAGGATTAAAGTAGTCTATATGGGGAAGTTAATTGTGCATTCAAGTTTATAAGACTGGAGCTGGCATAAAACTTACCTGGAGCAGCAGAACTTTTATATGAGAACAGGAGGACCGGTGTAAGTTTGCGCAGTCTGACAGGTGAACAATAAACGAGGCGCTAATTCTTGCGCAAAAAAATTTAAAAAGGCGCAAAATGGTTTCTCCGCAGTCTTCAGGTCTGGTGTCGTGGAGGA
>JBBMFX010000033.1:6485025-6497641 GCA_037832545.1 Rhabdalestes septentrionalis | reverse complement strand
TTACTTGTCAGGTTTTGGATAAGGGGACAAATATACTGAAAACCGTATTGGTAACCACACTGCATCACATACCATACTTATACACACACACACACACACACACACACACACATGCACACATTCCTTTATCGAAAACTAGGGGCCACAGGATCCACAAAATCCCAACCAATACTACATCTACCACAACATTATCTTACACCAGTAAAATCAGTTTTTTTTTCTTCAAAAGTATCTTTTTTTAAACAAAGTTATACATTATCTTTATAAATAGTTCTGTGCTGTTGTGCCCTCTATCAATATAAATAGCAAAATATAGTGTCATATTTCCTATACCTAGTTGTATCCCTTTTATTGTTTACACAAATGTAAATTATATTTTGTCTTGTTCTGAAAGTTCCATTTACAAATGTAGCTACGATTGAACAGTTTAAGACTAGAAATCTTCAAGGAGACATTCAAATTAAGTGAATGACGATGACAAAAACAGGTACAAAAGCAATATAGGAATAATGGGAGAAACATGAAGTGCAATGGGGCCAGGGGAGTGCATAGATCCCAGAGCGGGTAAGATGTGGAGCGCTGCGGAGAGAGAAAAAAGCAGACCTGCAGGGCTTCGGCTGGCCAAGGAGCAAGCGGAGCTGATATCATCATGAAGATCTCCTCTGGGAGGCTGCGGCGGTGGAGTAGAAATCATCCATCTTACGGAGTCCTGACCTGCGCGCTATGTCCTTCCCTTCCAAATTCCACATGAAAATTAAACGTGAACAAAAACGTTCTTCTCGAAGCAAGAATGAATTCTTCTTAACTCAAAATACTGTTTATCAATAAATATACAAACAGTCTTTTTTTGGAGGCCAAAAATGTTTCCAACACTTTGTGGTGTACATTCAGGGACATTCATATTGAAAGTGAAAAAAAAAAACATAAAAGATAAACAAACAAACAAAAATAGTCTTCACTATAATTATCAACAATAAACATTACCATAATAATTTATCATATGTTACAAATTAAGCCTATGTTTTTGTTTCTTTTTTTCCTTTTTTTGCAGTCCAAGGTCCCTGGCAGGGCACTGTGTTTCTTATAGCTTCTCTTTGGAGGGAATCCAGATATAAGGTCCAGACTGCTCCTCGATCACCATTTTACATTGTGTGTAAATGTCCTCCAATGTGTCTGCTTGCACCAGCGCTATGAAGAAGAGAGAAGGAGGGGATTTAGGAAGAAAGCAAGAGCAGCCAATTTCATTAAACAATTTACAGGAAAACTATTTCTTAGGCTTTTAGTAGCCTTTCTCTGCTAGAGATAACAAAACCTCACAATGGTTTTAAAATGTTCACTCTGAGGTCTTAATGGTCCATTAGACACTTTAATTAACCTGTGAGAACCATGGTTCTTGTGGTTTCATCTGACAAGCTTATGTAATTAAGGCACAAACAGGAGATTATGTTAGGTGCCATCTGGGATTTTAAAGATTAATAGTCTTTAAAATCCCAGATATACAAATCCCTTCTATTAAAACACTTTCTCTTTCATTAAAAAATGCAGCACAAAACAGTGTTTCTAAGCAACACCCTGACTCGTTATCTCTGTTGCTGAGTGTACACCTGCCTCCCCAACATAGCGTGCTCATTAATCATTAGCTACTGCAGTTGTTCATAGATGGTCTTATGGTAGCTTCATTTGCACTGATCCATAATTCATGAATGTGCTGCTATAGCAGCGGCCATGTGGGTCTTGAGAGAGAGCACTGGCTCGGTGGTTCGGCTGTCAGTTAATACAGAGAATAACAGGCTGCTCTGGTTGACTCCTGGGGCCATGCATATGTATATGCAGATAAGGTGTTCTTCAGCATCATGGAAAGTAAACAGGTGTAGCTCCAAAAGAGCCTTTTTGGCAGGTGCAGAGCTTCCAGTTACCTGTGAAGTACTCCCCGAACTCCTGCTCCAGCTTCATGGCACGATCGTACGTCTTCTTGGCTTGCTCCTCTGTCAACCTCTTGTTCATCTCCCTGCAAATATACAGATGTTTAGCCACAGGGTGAGCTGGTCTCCCAAAAAGGTTCCAAAAAGCACAAAATAGCCAAAATGAGGTGTGCTTACATTAAAGATTCGATGGATCTAGGCTTTATAAAGATGGCAATAGGGTAGAGTTGTGCTACTTGTAGTCTTTTTATGGCATTTCCAGATACGTCAAGTATGCAGTGTTTCCCCTGAAAAAGCGACACACTTTATTAGATTGACAGAATGGTGCACAATGGAAAGTCAACATGAGATAAAATAGACCTTTATGGTTTAACCAACACTTGGCGTCACTTTCCATTTTTACCATCCTCATCTCTTTGAGGTTCAGAGACCCTCCCAATTACCATATTAAGTTCAGAAATACATCACAGTACAGAAGGAAAATGATTAAAAATTAACATTGATTTCTGATTCCTGTTGGATCTAAAGGCAAGCCTAATATTCTGAGAATAAATACAATCAAAACTGTACTATACCGACCCTTTCAGCCACATATTTGACTGACTGGACACTGGTCCCATAAAGGTTGTCATTGTACTGTCCGGCTTCAATGAACTTGTGCTCTTGGATGTCCTTCTCCATCTGCTCCCGCGAGGTGACGAAGTGATAATCTCGCCCGTCCACCTCATAATCCCTCTTTGCTCTCGTGGTATCTAAATTAGACAAGAAAAGAGGGCTTATTGTAGATTACTGAAAAAAACAATTTAAAGAAAATATTTACTTCAGGTAAACTAAAATATAATTCTAAAATATAATTTTACTCAGTCCAAATACATTTACCCAGTGTAAATCACTCATGAACGAAACAGCATATATCTTACAATATCCTGTAGTTTTATGGTCTAAATTAGCAAACACTTTTTGGTTTTTCCTTGAGCAAAAACATCTTACTAAAACAGTTTGCAGTTATTGTGGGTTGCTACAAAACAGTTTCTGTGACACGACTCACATATTAATTTATTTTTCTACATCTAACTGGGAAAGAAATCTGCAGGGAGGGTGTTAAAACCTATGCTACATATACACATCAATAAACATCCTGTTTATTGATGACTTGCCACTTACCCGTTTGCCCTGAACTGTTATCCGCTTTTAAAAGATTTTAAAAACGAACAACAATGATTAAATTAAAACAAACACATGCAAAGGATTAAATAATAACATTAAAACATGCGCACACACACACACACATACACACACATATACACACACACACACACACACACACAAGGATGTAGGCTGAATGACTGTGGCCAAAAAAACCTAAATACCAGTTGTAACAAACACAAAAGCTGACAGCAGAAAATAAAAATAAAAGAAATATGAAACACAACTACACATTTCAAAGACTGCTCAAGGATCATAGTGTGGTAATACTGTTATAAATAGTAAAACACCTTAACATACATATAAACAACATTATTACTCTTGTTCATAAGCAATCCTTGAAATATGGGCTTTAATATTATGAGGTCAACATAAGACAAGAGCCTCTGTAGCACAGTGGGACTGAATATAAATGGAACAAACTTGGTGAGAACAGGAAACACACACATTGTGTCAAACTCAGGTTTGTGTTATCAAACCTGTCATCTATGCAAAAGCTTACAATACTAAATCAGTTTTCAGTAACACTAGTGTGAGTGTGAGAAATAATCAATGGGACACAAATTACAATTTACATCTACTTTAATTAGCCAAGTACACTTACGACTTGCTTATGACTAACAAACAAACAAAACACAAAGGCAGTGATTAGTTTATCCAGGCGTAAACTGGGTAAAGTAGCTCTTTGCACTTACGCGGCACGCATGAGCCGAACTTGTCAGGGAATTCAGAGATGAGGTCATCGTTGATCCTGTCCTTCATTGGCCCCAGAATAATAACAGGTCTGGCATAGGTAACTGTTTCGCACCAAAAAAGAAAAATAAGGCAACGGTGAGAAGGAACAAGCAATGAAGCCACAATTGAAAAACATATTGCATCAAGCTGTTGTACAATTCCCAGGTTTTGTACTGCAAGGGGACGAGGGACATTGCTTACTCTCTTGCCGAATCACAGGCTCATAGGACAGGATCACGTCTTCTTGGCTCCCTTGAGAGAGACAGGGAAAAAGAGAAAGAGAACACAAACACATTCACTGAGCAAGGCTCCATTGTCATCACCCCTAGGCTATGTTTGGGTGTATGTGGTTCATCCATTTTTTGGACAAAAATTTGTGACTGTGTAAGAAAACCAGAGAAAACCAGAGCTAACCTACATTGTTATTATGATTATTATTCAGGATAAAAAACAAAATCTTGACTTAACAACATTTATTTATCAAAAGGTTCAAGTTTACTTGTTTTTTAAACTGAAACGCTAAAACAGTTTCATTTGGTAATTGAGGTTAAGATAAGCTTTTTCATAAGTTACATGCATAGTACATATGGGACATACGTTTGAATCTTGACAAGGTAATAAAACAAGCATGTGTTTATGCAACTGTGTGAAAAGTGCAGGTGAAGCAGATGTCTCTGCTGTGTCCTTTGTCATTTCTGTGAAGTGCAGCTTCAGTAAGTGTCTAAATTTGTCACTGAACATGTAACATCATTATGTGCTCTCTGATGAGGACACTGTGCAGAAAAGTAGCATCAGGATTTGGTTAGCAACACAGTGCAAATTGAAGAGGTGCACACAGAGCTTTAGTGGAATATAATGAATAAAAGAAGTGTTGCATAATCAGCAATGAAAACTGAAGTCTGCTAAGAGCAACAGCCCTAATCAGATTTATTTATTTGATTATAGGGGCACTGGTTTAGAGCAGCGCTAATTCTGCTGTGGTGTGGTCACTGACAAACAGCAGACCAAAACCACCATAAGAAAAGTAGCAGTGCATCATGATTGTGACCATCTAGATACTATTCATGTGATGCAGGTGAAAATGTCAACTCTGTTAACAGTACAAACAGTACAAGAAATAAGCTAGAGTTTGTAGCATATAGTGGGAGAAAGAATCAAATATACTCTGCCAATTACATCGTGACATCTAGGTTTTTTTTCCAGAAGCTGCTGGAAAATCACTATAATGTGTACTCTGCATGAATATTAGTCTTAGCAAACTATTACAAGGTAAAATGGAGATACACAATGTTTATTTTAATCGCACTGATTAATCACACCATGTGAATTGTGTGTTCACCAGAAAGATGTGTTCTGCAGAAACATGCTACCCATTGAGAAGTGCCACCATAGCTGTTTAAGCTCATAATGTTTCCACAGGGCAGCATGAATTTTCCAAACACCCTGTTTTACGGTGTAAACTGGCTCAAAACAATTCCCATTTAAATAATTTTTTTTATGTGCCTACTTCTCATCATTATCAGTGGTGAACTGACTGTATAAACTGTATTAGCTTCAAACTAGCACTTTTTCACCGGGTAGGGTGAATCAATAGACTCTGTTGTCGATTTGTGCTATGGCAGCAGTTTTGTAAGAGGCAGTGTAAACAATCAGAACACCCCTCCTTGTATGAACATTGTCTTAAACTAGACTTAATAGATTGATTTTTCCCCTCAACGTAGTAGGTGATATTTTTGATTGCTATGACCTTTATTGCACAGGAACAGTGCAAAAACAGTTATTAAATAAAATAAATTCATTCATTCATATTGCAAAACTTTTTAGAGCAAAAATGAGTGAAATTAATGCTTGCAATTCATTTGAAACTTTTTGAATTGCATGAAACCTCTAGTAAAAATACAAAATGAACAATTGGTTATGATTAGAAATACATTCCCAGTATTTCTATTTCTGCACTCCAAATCCAGTGTATGTCACTCTTTCCTGTTGCCTGCCTTCTTTACTGTCTCTGCTCTCTACTACCTCTCAAACTGTCACAGAGAAAGTTATGATAGAATCTGACAGTGAACTCCCAGAGCGTCTAAAATCACACACTGAAAATCATTCAGCACCTCCATCTCCTTTCTATTTCAGTGTGTAATAAAAGGGCATTCTAGTCGCTGTGTTTTTGAATATAAATATCAAAAGCTTTCAAGGTGACTATTTCAAAGGATCATAAATGACATTTATAGTTATGAGCCACAGAGCAATAATATCTCTTTTGAAATGATCGGATTTCACAAAGAGAAAAGGGCAATGTAATGGAGCCCTAAATGTCTAGTTTGAACTCCCTGTGGATCCAAAATTGCCCAAGGAAACTCTCATAAGGTTCAAAAGTGCAGAACCTATTTATTGGTTCCATTGTCCTGAACCCCAGTCATGGAAACTCTGTCATTCTAATGATACCATCAGGACAGGAAGAGGCATGCTAGCAGTGGGCGACGAGGGCAACTAGTAGGGATGGGTACCGAAACCCGGTACTTAATCTGTCCCGGTGCCTAATTATAAAAGACAGAAGTATCAATAAGCTTTAACGGTAACGGTTCTGCTGTCGGTACTGGAGGAATTTTAAAAAGAGGACAGGAGTGAGCTCGCACGCACACAAGACGAGAGGGCTCGCGCGCACGCACTAGACGAGAGAGCTCACGCTTATGGAGTGACGCTGGTGGAGAGAGCCAATCGATCCAAAATATGGTTACACTTCACCCGTGTGGACACGGACAATGCTCACTGCAAGAAGTGCAACAAGATTTTTGCTCTAAAGGTGGAAACACAAGCAATTTGTTAAAACATCCAGCCAAAGTGCATTATGTGCATATAGAGGAATGCTAGCTTCAAATAATAATAATAAAGGTAAATAATAATAAACTAAGAAATTATAAAGCAGAGCTTAGCTTAAAGTTAATTTGTAGTGAGTCCAAATTTTTTAGATTTGGGTTAGAATTAGGGTTAAAGTGTTGTTATTCTGTTCTCAATTAGTTATTAATTAAAAAAAACAATAAAAGTACCGATAAGAGTACAGATAATACCGTTAAAACCTTAACGATACCCATCCCTAGCAGCTACAGGCTGGAAAGCTTGTGCTTGTCTTTGATTCAGGTCAAGAGAATTTGGAGAGGACATTACCCAGTCACAACATTAAAGTCACTGACAATGGAACTAAATAACACACTGTATCTCTTTACAATGGCACCTGTCGATGGGTGGGATATATTAGGCAGCAAACGTACATTTAGTTCAAGTGTTGGAAGCAAAATGAGAAAATGTAAATATCTAAGTGACTTTGACAACTGGATCAGAACACCTCCAAAAAGGCAGGTCTTACAGAGTGTTCCGATAATGCAGTACAAAAAATGGTTCACAGACAAGTGAACAAACAGGGCCACAGGTTCCCGAAGCTCACTAATGCTTGCATGGAGTAGAAGTTTGATCCAACAAAAGATATACTGTAGTACAAATTGCTGATTTCCCTCTAAGTTCATACTGATTATAATAGAAAGTATCAGTGCCTACAGTACATCCAGGCTTTCTGCGTATTGTGCAGCAAGCCTGACAGAGTGCCCATTCTGACTCCTGTCCACCACATATGGTATGAGCATCAGAACTGGAAACATTACTGCGGCGCCTGGAGGCCCCACCGTGAACTTACAATATGCTGCTAATGACTTCATGCCAGTTATAATTGTCTTGGCAGTACAGGGGGGACGTACACATTATGAGGCAGGTGTTTAATTTTATGGCTGATCTGTGTATATGTTGTGAGACAGATATTGGTAATGTTTCCGAACTTCACTGAACATGTTACATATTAGACATAAGAAGTTGAAATGCTTATTTTCTGGCCATAAATCCAATCAACATAATTAAAGACATCTACATTTAATTTACATTTTGCATTGACAGGACTGAGTGTCCGATTCTGACATATGTTTGAAAAAAAAAAGATGATTTTCATAACACATTAATAAACATTAAACATATTTTATTTTTCATCCTTTCTTCGTGAGACGAAAAATTATAAAAAATAAATGCCACTGTACTGACAAAACACATCTTTCCAATTTGTAGCATTTAACCCAGAGAGAGGGGACCCTTTTCATCATAACTTAATGAAAAGTTAATTTAAATAAAAACAAAACATGCCATTGTTATAACAGGTGACAACTATGACTATAAGTTAAACGGGTTGAACATCCGTGACATTAGATAACATCCTCTTCAAGGAAAGTGTGCTTGAGAAACAAATGGCAAGGTTAAAGAAGCAGAGTTTAAGATATAGTGGGTGCTAGATCATTGTCATGCAGACAACCAAGACTCAGGGAAATAATATACAGGTAGGCTTAGGAATGAAAACAACCACTCAATCCTCAACCTACACCTCTAAGCCAACCATCTTTACAGACTTGCAGGTGTTACTGATGCAACAGAAAGAGACACAGCCGAACGCAAATGCAAAAATGTGTTCTGGGAGGGAGGGGGGAGGAGGTGTCAGAAGCGGGACCATTCCTGCACAGACTTACTCAGCGTCTTTGTCCCATACCCGTCGTCCCCTATTCCAGAGATGTCCTACACCAGACAGTCGTCCACAGAAACGAAGGGAGGGAGGGAATCAGAAAGAGAGAGAGGGGGCAGAGAGGACAGAGTGAGATAGAGAGATGGATTGAGAGAGAAGGAGAAAAGAATAGCCGCAGCAGCAAAGTTAGACGGAGAGTGCAGAACAGAGTACACACTGGCCTCCCTGGAGCTCCTCAACTTTTCACCCTACCCAAGCTGTGTGCGTGCGCATGTTTGGGCCTAAACATGTGCGAATGAGTGTGCAGCTACTTACGTTCCGAGTCGCTGCCATCCTGCTCGTCCAGCTCCTTGTTCTTGTAGAAAGGGAACTTTCGTGAAAAGATGAAGTTCTTTCTACGTTTGTCACTGAATGACTGTGTGGGAGAGAGAGCATGGGGCAGACAAGGAGCTCGAGATGCTGTCACACACACATGCTGACAAAAATGACATTGCACAGAAAGAGGTGGGAAAGACAGCAGCCGCATCAGTGTGGACAAGATACCTGCAGCTCTTGTACCGCGCCAAGATTTAACTGATCTTTCCATGCTTCAGCCACAAACACATTCACTCACTGATACTTTTGCTCTGTGTGGGTAAGCTTTCCAGAATCTATGCAAAAAGGTGTCCATGGAGAGGTAAGAATTTCTGAAGAGCGGCATTAGGTTTTATTAATTTAAATTATGGCAGATCCCTGTTTTTTTCAAGGAACAAAATTAATTACAGCAATGGCACACTACATGACCGATTCAGGGGAAATAAATCTGCTGAAAGGAGCTGTTGCTGAAACAGATAAAGACAAATTAACGCTGAGCACAAGGCTGTAAATAAATATTACATAAACGTGGAAAGGTTTTGAGTTATTGAAGTTATTTTTTTAAGTTGAGCTACAACACAAACCAAACGACTCAATTAAATGGAAACAGAGACTGTAGTTTTACAGCCCTTGCTACAACAACATAGTCTAACTCAGATAATCAGATAAACATCATGTCCAGCTTCCAACCTCCTGTAAACTGTGAGTGCCTTATAAAGCTTGTCCAACCACCCCAACCGCTGCTACTAAAGAAAACATTTATGGATGGGTCACTCAGCTATGTGGCAATGTTATTGTGTGAACAAAGTTAATGTTAATCAGATAATCATCTCTAAAAATGTACACCCATGTACATCCATATTAACAGTGTGACCATACACACAAGTAGAGACAACAATCAGTTGAAATGAATCATAATCTTGAAGACAATTGTGGGTGAAACATGGATATGCCACTTGCTCTTCGGCACGTTTTCTTATTTAAGGTCAAAACTGATCTATCACCATATTTTAGCACGTGGAAATCACCAGGGCTTTTAATAGCTCATTGAACTGAAAGTCGTTGCCACCATCGCTGCTGTCAACACCACCTCTAGCCTGGCTGAGTTCTCAGACGGCTCAAATAGACAGAAAAAAACCCATGATCAAACACAGGACACACTCAATGAAGAACAGAAGATGCCTGAAGCTTGTTTCCAGCCATGTAGCAGTGGGAAGTAGAGGCATGCTGAGATAGACAGTTAACACATTCAAGAACAACTCGAATAAAAAATCAAGCATGCAGGATGTCGGGAGGCTCTTAGGCTTAGAACAGCGGTAGGCTGAATGACAGCAAAATAAACCGCAGCTGAAATGCTGGGATGGTTTACAGCATAAGTGCATGTATGTTTATCTATTGACATTAAAGGAATATTTCCACCATACATGCTAATATTGCTAACAACAAATGGAAAAATAATTTGCACCAATCAGCATGATGTTGCTTGAATAATGCTGGTTGGTGCCTATTCCTTTTCATTCACTATTAGCAACATTAGTATTATTGGCTGAATCATTTCTTTAAGACATAGGCAGTCAACGAAAATGAGAGACATTTTCTGATAGAGAATAAAGAAGGTGTTCAGATGATCTGGGCTGGTGTTAGTGTTACACATGTGAAGCTTCATCCTTCAGTCTACATGATACCAAAAACAATTTTTAAACCTGCAATGTGTACTGTTGTACATGCACACCAGCATCTGCTTATGTGTGTTAAATAAGGCCAGACAAAGATTATTTTCAGTTCTAGATGACATACAAATATGTGTGACTGAATCCTGATGGCAGTAAACCTACACATATATATTCACTCTAAGAATCTTTCCAAAAACAGCATGATACTCTTTAATGATAACAATGACATTCCTATACTTTATTGTAAATGATGTAGATGATTGTACAGGCTATTAAACCACAGAAATGATTCACCAGTGCCAATTTTATAAGCTCTGCCTTCACTGGCATCATTACTGTCACAAGTGAAATATAGACAGGCAGCTTAAGAAATTATGGGCTTGGCTAAACTGTCGCTACTGATGCTTTTTTAACTTAATACAAAAATGATCTAATATCTGGCTGAAAATTTATTCAGTATGTGAACAACACTGTAGTCTTGATTACAACCCAGCACACATAACCAGCACTAGATACAGCAAAATTTGGCATGTAAATATCCAGTTACATTATCCATAACATATTTGCAGCTAACTTATTTTCATGAATATAAAGAAAGAACTGTAGGTCCGATTTTATACTGAGCTGTCAGTTCTACCGGAAGTACACAGTGTGCTGTAAATATTAAGAACACGATGTGTGTGTGTGTGTGTGTGTGTGTGTGTGTGTGTGTGTGTGTGTGCTTGAGTCATCAATTCATCTCAGAGCTGGAAAAGAAATGTAAAATGTAAGATGGCGGAGGAGAACTGAGTAGAAAGACTGAATCTAAAGTGACATGTCAGACTGGTTGCCAGTCTATTGTTGATGACACTGTGGCTAGTGAATAAAGTAGTGAAGCGTAACAGCTGTGTGTTGGCACTGATGAATCTTTCCCTCCTTTCCCTCATTAAACAGGACCAGTAGATGTGGCAATGTTCACTACTCACCCCTTTTGAGTCAATACTGCCAGGCTTTGCGTTGAATTTGACCGTCTTCAGACGTGCTCGCTCCTTCCTCTCGACCCTACCACAGAGGAAAAGAAAAAGCCCCTTTAAGTAGTGATATCATTTTACAATATATGTTCCAGGTATAAAATGACTCAGGATGATTGATGATGATTCCAGTGATTCTAATTTTAGATGTGTGCAGACTGATGAACAGAGCTGTAGCTGATTCCATAACAACTAAAAAAACTTTTATAACATCAAGGATTAATGACATGTACACATGTAATATCATGCACAAACACACACACATTTTTCCTTTGTTTTTGCTTTTTTTTTTTGCTTTTTTCATTCGCATTTCCGCATCATTAAAGTAAATTTAAGTTTATCATTTAGTTCTGATTGTTGTCAAAAAATAGCTTTTAGTATTTCAGTCTACATAGAATGTTATTTCTGAATAAATTAATAATACAGTTAGTTGTTTTTTATATTACTCAGGTTAACCTAGCACAATACATGAAACACCTGGTAAAAGTAGTGCTCAGCACTCTAGCCTAGATATCAGACTTGGATCGCATCTGTGACTGGTGTTTCTTGAGACCACATGACAAACGTAGTTTGTTCATGTGTGTATTATACCTGAAATATAGTTATAATTGGGAACTCGGGAAGATCTGAATACTTACGTACAACAAAAACCAGATCAGTCTAAAATTTAAATGTATAATCAATGTCCTGAACAATAACTTGACTGCAAATCCATGTGATGTATTATTATATTCTGTTTTATTAAAAGAAAAATTGTTTTAAATATGTCAGGAGGGCTGAGACATGAGTTGTATCATAAGTGCATAAATTGTTTTAGAAGGTATTATTTTAAGGTATTAGGGCAGAAAAATAACAAAAACAATGCAATGAGAGAATGCAAACTTTTTACTGTTTTAGTTAAAGCATATACCTCCTCTTGCTGGGGATGACGCCCATCTCCTCACTGTCTCCATCTGGGGTGACTCTTCGTGCTTGCCACCATTCGTCATCAGACGCGTTAATGACATGCAGGATGTCTCCGTACCGGAAACTGAGACCCTGACTTGGCAAACCACTGTCCTTTGAACGTTCATAGTCAAACAGAGCCCTGTGGAGAGACCCCACACACACACACACACACACACACACACACACACACACAAAAAGCATTTTGATAAGCAGCCT
>JBBMFX010000033.1:6468422-6484925 GCA_037832545.1 Rhabdalestes septentrionalis | reverse complement strand
GGGGCCACAGGGGTGGCCAGGGACATGTCTACAGAGGCACGGGCCTCCCTAGGCCTCCGTGTAGAACCGCCACTGAGGACAGTTATATCCAAACATGTTCTGATGAGGAAAAAGATGACATACATCTTTTGCACACAAACAAAATATAGAAATACAGATGTTAGGGCTTCTAATCTTTAAGAACACTATCTGGATGTGGTTAAGGTGTGGGCCCTGCAATCAGAAGGTTATGAGTTTGAATCCCACCACTGAGGTTTCCTTGAGCAAGGTACCATACCCACACACTGCTCCCCGGGCGCCCTTCATTGGCGACAGCTCCCTTCTTCACTTGGTGAATGGGTTAAATACAGAGAAAGAAGCTAACATTGTGCTGTGGTGTGTTCACTTGTGATTAAAAGGGTTAATAATTAAACTATCTAACAGATTTTTATTTTGTTGGCTTACTTTGGTTAACTTTTGCCATTACTTTTATCTTTAATGAGACTTTAGATAACTGAAATCTGTTCTTTTATGTAGTGATAGAACACATTATATATAAAAAAAAACCCACATTCACATGCTAAACCAATTTACAATATGGACTAAAGAATATTATACAGATTAAAGATGATAAACTCAACATTTCAGAATGTATCATTACTAAGTTTCGTTTCCTGATAGGAACATTAATGTATACATGGCTCACAGCCCAGTAATCAGTTCAGTTCTGTTTGTATATTCAGAATTAGGCCTGCCAAGATAAACAATAAATCAATTAATTCCACGATAATTAAAATGAGTTCGATAGTTTTCCGGGTGTGATCCTTTTCATTTGCATGCGTGTTTGCTTTCCTCCTGTTTCTCCTCTATCAAAAACTCTAAATAGCGCGATTTTGACGCGTCATTCGCGTCTGGTGTGAACGCTCAGTATGGGACTTCAGTGTGGTGCATTGGTCTCTACCGCCCCCTCATGTTTCCTTAGTTCGGATCACTTTACCGACTCGGATCTTTGAGTCTCGTTCAGCAAAATGAACGAATCTTTTTTCGAGTCATTCGAGTCATTTTGTTCATTTTTGCAAAATATAATTAAAATGTTACGTGTTACTTCCCTAACATATCTACTGCTTACACAAACGTTGATCATACTAAAAACAAGACAAAACTATAATGCTATAAGAAACAGAAAAACTTCATTCATTGTTCACCTGTGTCTTTAATCTATAATACACTCACCTCGCTTCTTATGTGACAAGTTTTCGGGTTTCAGTCGTTCGTTCATCACCTGCCAGCCCATTTAGCTAACCAATGCAGACTGAGCTGGAAAGAGAATTGATTAGTTCTTATCTCGAGTCTTCGGGTTTGAGTCATTGATTAGTTCATCTCTAGAGTCATCGGGTTTGATTCGTTGATTAGTTCATCTCTCGAGTCTTTGGGTTTGAGTCGTACGTTCATCACGTGACAGCCCCTAATGTTAACATATGCAGCCTGAGCCGGAAAGATGATTGATTAGTTCATCTCGAGTCTTCGGGTTTGAGACTCAATAATTCCAATACAGAAACTATAGGATGTAGCGCAAATGCACATGCGCGACTGAATGAATCACTCGTACAAGACAACTCGTTTTTCCCGAGTCATATTAAAGATTCGTTCAAAATGAACAAATCGTTCAAGAACAACCCATCACTACTCTCGTGGCCAAATTGCTGGCTCACGTGCCACGAGAGAAAACACTAACTTTAGTTGAAAATCGGAGATGGAATTGATGTCAAAGCCGAACGCAACAGCTTCAGTGTGGGAACACTTTGGATTTAAACAGAATGGACATGGTGAACTACTGTGCTAGATGGTATGCCGCATTTGTGCTAAAACAGTAGCAATAGCAGGGGTTAACAAACTGAAAGTGAGTCCCGCGGGACACGTGTGGGCCGTTGGTCTTTTTAATCCGGCCCGACAATGATCGGTGTCTTGTCTCGGTCCGTTAAATCGTGGTGCGGGGCCGGGCAGGACCGGCACACAGTATGAAGTTACTCAAATTAGGTACGCATTTAATCTGTGAATACTTCTTACACCACTGCGTACGGCCGGACCACTTACAGGACGTGAAGTTTTTTTTTCTTTTAAAGCCAGTTCTCTCAGCTCCCTGACGGCTCTTTGTTTATTATCGCCTGTAGAATCATATTTTAGCCAAACATGGCTAATATTAATGCTTTTTGGGTTGATAAGCCCTTAGATTGTTGTTTTTATATAAAAATATTTGGATTTTATATTTTTATTTTTGGAGGTTTTGCTATCATATTGTAATGTTTGTGATTGACACAATCTAGGTCTCACACTGAGTGTTTCCTGCCATGTCGTTATTTAACAAATCTGAACCTAAATCTAAAAAATTACTTTTGTAGGATTATTTTACATTTACATAAATACTTACTGAATATTCTTATACTTCTGATTATCAGTAGCAGCTTTTCAAAATCATAATTTACTGCTTTTTACAATGGGAGAAAATTAGGTTTGCACACAATTAAGTTTAGATTTAGATTTTTCATGTGGCCCCCTGTAGAAATGTATTGCCCAGCCCTGAGCAAGAGAATGTTTAGCACAGCTGGACACAATGCTACTCCTGAGAGATCCTGCCTTAAGCCACACAAAGTCAAGGTATGCTAACTGTCTTACAATATCTTCCCCTCCCAGTGTTATATGTTCTTTAGAAATCAAGGGTTATGGATCTTTGAAAGGGTGCATTGGCATTATTATGTTATTATTATTACATCAGTTGAAATTGGACACAACGACAATATCCTTTATCGCAATAATTTCTGGGACAATTTATTGTCCAGCAAAATTTATCGTTAAAGGCCTATTCAGAATAGCTCTAGTTTCCTGTTCTTTTCCTTCTGCTGTTGGTTAGTCACTGAACTGTTACTATGCATGGTCTGCACTCTAATTCAGACAGATTTAGAGCACGAGAACCCAGAGATGCAGCATAACCAGTAATGTCGAATGCAGAATCATCAACTAAGGACAGGATATGAATCATATGGCACCCTTCTATGAGTCAGCTCTGAATGGAGACTGATGGAGGGAAGGCCAAAGCCAACATGAAGAATGGGATGGAGCTCATATGTTTGCACTAAATGCAAATATTTATGTAGTGTATTGTTTTTTTTTGTTTAGTAAAGAAGAGACCACTTTCAGGACTTAACAGTTTTTATTTCTGCTGCTCAGATGAGCATAACTTTTTATGAATCTCAACCTCCTACTTAATTTTCAGGGTTTCCAGTATACATATTTGGAAAGACTATACAATCTGAGAGCATATATGTACAGTATGAAGTACAGCACCGCTTCAGAGATATGTATACAAATGCACATACATGCAAAAGGGAAACACAAAGAAGAAAACAGCTGGTTTTGAGGCCAGGCAACTACACTGACTACTAGCATACGCATACCAGCACACATCATAGTGCATGTAAACACACAAACACACAAACAGACACACACACACACACACACACACACACACACACACACACAGGAATAGGTTTTATTAGGATGCCAAGGACAGCTTGTTTTCTATTCCTATGTTACCGATACATACAATTTGAGAAATATTTTCCATAAAATTTCCTACATCACAATGCACTGCAGCTGCATGAAGAAAGAGATCTGGTTTAATAAGGTTTTACTCTGTTCCACATACAACAGAAAAACTGATCTTTCTTTGTTTGTTTACTTGCAGCAGTTACTGTTAACTAGTATTTTGCATTCAGATCAAATTTTCACTTTCACATTTTTAATATTTTTAGAATCATTCCTTTTTTTTGTTGCTTATTTTACTGTTTTGTTGGTTGGTCTCTGTGTGGCACTGTCAGGGAACTTAAGCACGCTATGTGAACATGCTAACCTCACAAGCACTAAAATTAAAGTAAACCATTTTAGCAGAGGGGTAGTACAACCAGCCCCTCATTTTTCCTCCCTCTTTCCAAAATAATTAGTTTTGGCCCCCCACTTTTTCCCTCTCGCACTACAGTTGAGACAGAGTGTTGCGCACACCTACATAAGGACAACAGCCAAGATGCAGAGCCCTGTGTCCCGCCACACATTACGTGAAAGTGCCATTCTGTCATATGTGAACACACCACAGCAAGCAGTGTGAACAGCATGAAATTCCTCCTCTGCATTTAACCCATTCATAAAGTGAAGCAGTGGACAGCCAGGAACACAGCACCCAGGGAGCAGTGTGTGTGTACAGCACCTTACTCTAGGGCACCTCCGTGGTGCAACTTGCAGTCTTGAGAATCAAACCCATGACTTCCTGATCGCTAGGCTACCAGTTGCCCCAGCTGGTAACACCATTAACACAATTAAAAATGCTGTTTTAGAGAAAAAAGCACAAATATGTCTTGGCTGAGAGCTGTTTTTACGGCATCTATTGACATATACGGTAACAGTACTTCTTTACATTTGTTATCAAAGAGTTTTTCTTTATGTACAGATTGAATAAGTAGCAAAAACAACTTTTTTTATACCTAGAATTGATGTTACTGGTTGTGTGTTTTTTTGCTGTTTGAATTGCTATGTCTACGAGAACAATCCATCTCCCATGATACACTTTAAGCTCTTTTTATTCCTAATGCAAGGAGTAAATCCCCCAGATAAATGCTATCTACGCAGTCAGGGTATCAGGGGGATGCACAGTGTTTTTATATCAAGGTCATGAAGGCCTGCAAGGTCCAAAGCCTTCTAATGACACATCATCTCGATGAATAAAGTGCACTGTCAAATCTGTCCATAAAGAAACACTAGACGCGTATTTGGCTTTATTCACATTCACCCACACACACACACACACACACACACACACACACACATGCACACACTCACACCCAGGAAGTATGCTCACTCTTGCCGTCTTTTAAAGACAAGCAGGTTGGCAAGGAAACCGTGAAGCTCCTATAACATGAGTGAAAACAGCCCAGGCTGCCAAACCTGCTGTTGATTTCAATTAAACTAATCTACTGTGCTACCAGCCTCTCAGTCCATAAGGATAAACATGCTATTTTGTGGCTCCCCAGATCCTCAGCCCACCAGGGTAAATGTGATGCCGTCTCATTGCAACAAAGTATAGGAGTAAAGAAAGTAGTTTGAACTAAACAATGCCTGCATACACCATGCATATGTACATGTTTATACAAGTCAATTTAATATTAACAACTACATAACTTCATACTTGATAATACTTCACTATAAATATATGTCTACGGATAAAAAAAAAGAAAGAATTTTTCTCACTTTTTGGTCACAGTGGTTGGACACATACATTCACTAAAACACCCTACATCAAGCTAACCCATCCACTCATGTTGCAGCTTTCAGTGTTTCAGTTCAAACAAGATTCAGCTGGTTTTGCAGCTGAAGGATGCTGTTCAAAACCAGCATAGTTACAGTTTCAAGCTCACACAGGAAAAACCCCATTTGACAACATTTATTTAATCTACTCTTTATCAATCTAACCTTTAAATAAAGAAAACCGACACATCTTTTAAACAAAACCACATGGGTAAAAAGATGTGTTATGTTATGTCTGCTGTCTGCATAACAGTGTTCATCTCCTTTCATATATTATAACATACACTACTCAAAAAGATATGGATATTTGGGTTTAGGGTGAAATGTATGGAAAACATAAAACATCACACTTCAATGATATTATGCAAGCATGCAATGGTGATTTCCTCACCTCAAACAATTTATTGAAACAAAAGACAACAATAGATTTGACTAGACCCCCAACAAAAAATACCAATGCCTCAATAATGTGTAATGTGCCCTTGAACATGAATTACAGCTTGACAACGTCGTCTCATGCTGTTCGCAAGTCTACTTATTGGCTGCTGAGGCATGGCATTCCACACTTCTTGAAGGGTGACCTGAGGGACTTGAGAGTCACTGAGGTTTTGGGGTACAGAGCTCAACACAGTGACTCAGATGATCCCACAGGTTTTCTATGGGATTCAGGTCTGGACAAAGTGCAGGCCACTCCATTAAAGGTGCCCGAGTCTCCAGCAGCCATTCCCTCATGATGCGACCTCAATGATCTGGAGCCCTGTCATCCATGACCATGAAATTAGGCCTGTGTTGTTCATGCAGGGGCACAATGACTGGATTAATGATGTTCAGGTAGTATGGGCTTGTGACTGCACAATTCACTAAGTGTAGGGCAGTTCTGTATTGACTAGACATGCCTGCCCACACTGAAACACCACCGCCACCAAAGGCTCATCTGGTGACAACATTGGCTGATGCATAACGCTCTCCTTAACATCTCCAACACCGTTGGTGGCCATTATGACTACTCAGTGTGAATAAACTTTCTTCAGAGAACAGCACTGAGGCTCACTGGTCCCTCATCCAGTGTAAACGCTTCCTGGCCCTCGCACGGTGACGCCTGTGCCTGGTGGTGTGGTCAGCTACCATTGCAGGACACAGACCACGCAGACCACGCCGATGTAAATTATTTTGAATGGTCTGAAGGGACACTTGGGTGGAACTCACCTTCCTTAAATGAGCACTATTCACAATGAAGCGTCATTAGTGTGGGATTTAGCCAAAGGGCTCCCACTTCTAAGCCTTTCTGTGTCTCTTCCAGTTTCTCTGTATCTCTGTTGCAGCCTGCTGATGACATATTGTGACACTAAGCTCAGTGGCCATTTCCGTCTGAGAATGTCTGAAGCCTCGCAGTGGCAAGGTACTGTTGATCAATTGCTAAGTGTCTTCTTGGTCTCCTGATGGCAAAATGTGAACAGCATGATGAGGAGGACTGTTTAATGATTAATTCTGATTGAACCAGGAAATGTATTGGTCGATTCATGGATCAAACCACTGTTGTGAATTTTTCCATTAAGCTCATTGTCAGAGAACGTCATGTTGTGTATTAACATTGAACATTTGGACATGTGCACTCAAAAATCTAGTGAAGGTCACATCAAGTTAACCTGTAAAGGTTAATAGTGCAATTTAGGTTAATCCTGAAATCTTACCTGAAAGCCGAATATCCCTTTATAATTTTTGTGAGTAGTGTGTATTAAAGGAATTGTCAATCTGAGAACACGCCATTCCTTTGTTACACCTTATTTTTGTCTTATCAGACCACAGAATTTGATTTTACATCCTTTTTTCGGTCCAGTGACAATACCTTGATCCAAAATGCTTTTTTCTGTTAGAATGTGCTCAGTTAAGGTTAATAATTGCTCCTAGTGACTAGCAAGCATTGCTTTAGTTTAAAGAACAAATCTTTTATGTTAACACCTAGAACTTAGAGCATGTTTGTAAAATCTCCATCTCCCCACCTCCCTCTGCGGATTCTCCCTACCCACTTGTGGGAAGAAACTATTCTGAAAGATTCAAAGATCTTGTGTGACCTGAAATAAACAAATTTGAGCACATTCGTTCCAAATACCCCCTTTACCCTTAATTTGCTGTATAACAAATAAGAAGGTCCAGCTCTGCATAGCACACACTATTAATAAATGAGTTAATTTATTATATCTGTTTCTCCACATCAATTCTTAGTCCCCTTTACCTATACCTATAAGGTTTACTTTTACCTATATCAAATCCAAAAGATCCCAAAAAGGACCACAAGTGAGGAAATAATATTTGGGTGATTGATCATTCTCAGCACAGCAGTGACACTGACCTAGTAAAGGGATGTTAGTGTGTGTGTGGTCATTTAACTTGATGGTTTATCTTCTGCTGATGCTTTCAGTTTGTCATCCTCTAGTCTTTCATCATTGGTCAATTTTTGGTCACAGGACACTTTTTGACCGGATATGTTTATACAAACACACTAACATGCCACTATGATGTGATCCATCACCCAATAGTACCTGCTTATCAATGGTTCTATGGAGGTCCCGAAAGGGGAAAAAGAGGTTAACAAGTAATGCAGAGATCAACTACAGTCTGTAAATATAAAACTACCATGTGTACCTACATGGTAAGTGCAACTGATACAAAAAAGTCCCCCACCAGGGTAAACTAATTTAACTAATTAAAATGAATTAAAGGAAAATAAACATAATCACTTGCGCATGGATAGTGAACACCCAGAATGGTACAGGCAATCTCCCGGTCTTCTCAGTCAGAACAGACCATGGCTGATTTGTCACTGCTTACAGCAGCTGAAACACTGAGTTAGCTGCAACATTACACCCAGACAGTGCACTGCAGTTCTCTTACAGCAGCAGGCAGGGTGGCATTTTACTGGAGTTGCTATGGTAATATGGAAACACTGAAGCTGCTATTAAGGATGTGCACGCGTGTGTTTGGGTTTGAGAGAATTGAGAGGAGGAGAAAATAACATCATGGATGCATTTTCAAACAGAAATCCCTTGATAAGCCACAAGGTGATTGAAAACATTTTGAGGTGTTTTATATTCATCGACTCTTGAGCTTCCAAGTGGAGACCTAATGGGCCTTTGTATTTGCCTGTGTGTATTTACAAAGGACTATACTGTCTGCCCTATATCCAACACATGTTCACAACAACTACAATATGAGACAAACATTTGTGTGGTCCTAATCCTGGTTGGTTAACACCGTTTTCTATCATTTGATGCTCAGGAGCTATTCTGTAAAAAAATGAAAATGCTACATTGTACAAAAGTAATCACTCAGGTAATCACTTGATGTCTACAGGCTGTGAAGCCCAAACACAAACCCAGGGAAGCACACAGACCCCAGTGCCACCCCACACCTCTCCTGTCTGTCTTAGTCCTCCACTTTCGCTATTCTCCTCAGTTCACCTTTCTCAATTCCCTCTGTCTCTCTATTCTCTGATTCCTGATAAAGAGTCCTGGCTTCTCACTTGATGCCATTCACCTGGCTTTCTTTTAGGAAGGAGTTTCAAGCTCAGTTCTTGAGGCATGTAATGGCAGCTCTGCCTCCTTGCCTCATAACGTATATTAAGCAACAATGCATTACATTTACCAATTTGATATATCTTTTTGGATGTCAAAAAATAATATCATTTATTTATGTCACATGCTGACATGAAATTGTAGACTTCTTGGAATATGGGAGAGTCAATGTATTCTGCTACGATATTACTTCTTACCTGACAGGACTGATACTGTCATTAAGGCAAGCGGATGCATTACTAAGTATTATAAATAATTTTTTTGTCTGGGGAACTTTTTCTTTCTAACATGTAAACACAAATAAGATGCAGATAGAAAGCTACTCTTTGGGCGTAATTCCTTCACTTGTTTCAATGGTCTATAAGCTCATTGTGATTCTCAATGATAGCACCAGTCTGTAAGGCTTAAGATTACAGACTGGATCGGTGAAAGGTTTATGTTAAAATCCTGTGATTTAAGCTGTAAAGTGGTGAGGGATCAGTGGATTAACTTTAGTATTGGATGTTGATATAGAGCAGAGACTCTAAATGCCATGCATGTGAGCATAATGTGATGTAAAACTGTGCTATCAAACCTAAAGAGCCACAAGGTTGGTGGTCAGAGCTATGGGTAAAGTAAATGAGGCCCGGTGGGACTTGATTTTACCAGCTCAGCTCTTTCTCTCTCTCCTACCTCTCTACCACTCCACCCCTACCCTCCCCCATCACCTATACATCGGCATGGCCCCGAGCTATAGCCCATTTATCTTCACCTTCAGTGGTTCCATGGCTTAAAATGCAAGACAAAAGCGTTGTGTATTTATGTGTGTATGTTTGTTTTTGATGTGTGTGAGAGAACTAACAGAGTTATTTATCAATCCTATTCCTAATTTTACACTTTACAGTGAAGTCTTGGTAATCAGATAAACCACTGTCAGTTGCTGTATATTGTTTAAAAAAAAACTGCTTAAACCTACAATAAGTAATCTACCTGTTCCCCTCACTGAACATTAAATAGTAAGCTAGTACAAGAATGTTCTCTAATGTTATGGTTACTGTCTTATTTGATGATCAAATCAACAGCATACCATTTTTACAGTGTTTATGGACACCGAGAAAAACTGCAGTGATTTGTATTCTTAGGCATGGTCTTTGAGTATGTTTTTGTGTACAGTGTGTGAGTATATTGATTCAGCTGCTTAGATTACAAAGGGCAGACAGAGGCATGTAGAACATGTGACCTGCATTCACAGCGACTGGTACAGTTGCAGGTTAATGTCTGAGCAGCCCTGCCTGAATGATGTTTTTTTGGTGAAAATAAGTATACATCTACAGAGAACACATATCTACACATTTTCATGCATGATTGCTATGTATCTGCGGAATTTGACACAGCTGGAAAAAAGGTAAAATGTGACCTGTCTTAGTTGTCCTTATATTTTGTGTTAAAATTGACTTGTAGTTTGTAATCTGACCAGAGCGGCTCACACTTCTTTTCAACAGAAAAAAAAATCGTGGTTTATGTCTCCAAATGCTAATGTATGGGACAAACTGACCAAATAAAGTAAAATACAATGTCATATCTAATAAAGTAATAATCTCAAGATAAAGTGCTTTCAGGGCTACAGCCCTTTTAGCTGGGGCTTACACATGGGATATATACATCCCCCACGTCTTGACAAGTCATAAAATATGTGTTTGTACGTACCTTACATAGAGGGAGCGTTTCTGATTGGTTCGGAGAGATCCTGATCCAGAGCTCATGCTGTGGTTCATCATCTGCTCTCTCAGGTCATGAATTTTGGCCTCAAAGCGTCCGTACTCTGTAAGCGTAATAAACAAACAGTTATTTAATACCTCCACAACTAACTAATCACCCAAGGCAGTGTGAACTGCAAACACATATATTAAGAATTATTTGTCTGAAGCGAGAGATTATTTGGTTCTTCTAACTGTATATCTTTTGAGGTACAGATTTGCAAAGACCTGGCGCCTGTGAGGATCGATACAGGATATCAATACACATGACACAACTGAATCTGAGCTCTGTGAGCACATTACTGTAGCCCGTCATCACCAAGGTCAAACTACAATACCAGTACAGTCCCACAGACAGAGAGAGAGAGAGAGAGAGAGAGAGAGACAGAGAGTGAGAGACAGAGAGAGACAGAGAGAGACAGGGTGAGAGAGAGTTATGACAGTGAGCAGTGTTGCACAGCAGAAAAAGAAAGACTAAAAAGTGCTTAGTCTGGCACACTGACTTAATTTTGTCACATACATAAGTCATTTTACAGTCTCTTTTTAAAAGGGTTAATTAATTATTTTTCTGTAACTGCTTATCCTTACTAGGGTCGCTTGTACCCGGAGCCTATCCCAGGGTCTTAAGGTGCGAGGCAGGGACGTACCCTGGGCAGGGCGCCAGCGCACCGCAGATTTTTATAGGTTTTCATTCCAAAAACCTTTAAAAACCCTGAATTTTCTTGTTTTGCATGATATGTGTTGCAGGAAGAGGGCTTCACACACACACACACACACACACACAAAGAAGAAATATTAATGTCTATAAATATATCTTTATATATTTATCTCAAATAATGTAATCATAAATAAATGATTAAATATAATTCACTCTTGCTGACAATTCAAAAATTCAAGAACCAGTTTGAGACCTTTGCGGAGTGCATCTGAGGGACATGCACTGCAGTAGAGTCGTACAAAGGTTCCCTGCCTCAGTATTCCATACTGCTGACCTTCAGAGAACACAGGCAGCTAACAGAAAGGACAAGCCCGCAGCAGATAAAGTCAGATCCAACCAGCTCATCAGGCAAAGCCTTAGGTGAGCAGAGAGCTAAATACAAAACACAACCACCACAACACATGGGCTAGTGATACAGTCACTGTTGGAAAAAAACTTGAAAACCATAATCATAACAGATACTTCATTTGAAAAAATCTTAATAATACAATACCTGTTAACTTAAAAAGTTTGGGTTCCAATGTTTGAGACTTGTTGATTTATTTTTAAATATATCCAATGAAAATTGCAACATATTTTGTGTTATGAGGTTTCTCATAACAATTATTTATAGCAACTACACATAAATAGGATTCATCAATCAAATGTTATGTGTCTATCATAAAACCAACATTTTCTCACTTTTCAGAAAAGAGCTTATTATAATGTGTACAACACATCGACTTCGAGATCTTCCCATCTTGATGCAATTGAAACAAGCCAGTTAATGTTATTAATTTGCCATCTCTCTGTTTATAATGTTGTGGCTGGTCAGTGTATGTCAGGCTCAGAGACACAACTTTAAAAACAACCTGTTTGAATATAAAGGATGAAGAGAGGTTGGAAAATGTGCAAGGGACTGTGTTTTTGGAACATAAAGCCGCATACCCACATCACAAAAAACTTACAGGATTTGGACACTTGAATATTAAATATGTTTAACAGATGACAGAAATGGATCAAAAGTTGTTGAAGCTTATGTGTGTATGTAGGTGAAAGTGCACACAGTTAATCTGCTTCATTAGTTCTAGTGAAAATTCACACACACAGGCTCATTTCTTAATCATTTTTCATTTACATTCATATCGTCATCTTCACACCAACATCTTTTACACATTTTCTCTCTCTAACAAACCAATATTTCCACCAGTGTGGCTCCTCAAAATGTAAAACCTAAAAAACCAAGACTTACAATTACCTTTTTTATGATGTAAATTTTTTATTTCATGTATTTGTTTACTTTGCTGCTGTAAAATCAAATCCTTAAATAGAATAGAAACTTAAATAGAAAAAAAATACAGTGTGAAAATACCAGCTGGGCTCCTTATGGCTGCAGCTGTCTAAGCATTGGCCCTACCACCAGCAGATCGTGAGTCTGGTATCTGGTGGTGTTGCAGAAATTCAAGAGTTCAAAAGAGCGCAATTGGCTTTGCTCTCTCGGAGTGGGTAGGTTGGCCCTCCCTGTCCACCCAACACTAACTCAAGAGTGATGCCAGACAGCACGGGCGTCTGGTAGCTGAAGTTACAGAATTGGCAGTCAGCGCACTCCTCCAAGTGCGATAAACGGTCCATTGACAGTCCATTAACGACAGTTTGAAAAAATGTGGCGGACAGCTTCCCAAAGAAACATGTGCTCACCTTTACCCTCCCCGTCTAGGTGACATTGGAAATGATTGAATTGGGGAGCAAATCAGGAAAAAATACAAAAGACAAAAAAGCTAGAATGTTGTGTGGACGCTTTGCTCTGAATGTCCTAAAATATCCAAAAATTACCCTGACATGTAGAATATTCATTCAGCTGGTCTGCATTATTACTTCAATCATCAGTTTTAATCTTTAATCCAAACTACAGATCTTTCATCCAGGCTGCACCAAATTCAGGCACCATTCAGGATTTTAGCTGCATGAATCAATCTAAAAATAGATCCTCCACACACTAATCTCAACCAGACAAATTCATCTCAACCAAACCCAAAATAAGTGCAAGAGGACAGGATGTTGAACTGTACCATGCTACAGTTATACATACAGCTACCTCCAACATGAAGGGGAGGATTAGTAACATGCACACACAGACATTAAATCAGACCAAGTGCAGTACAGTAAACACCCACCTCTCCGAGTCCAGATTCACGCACACAGCTGTGATCCTGAAGGCACTCCTAGCCTTTCAATCACACTTCAGTAAGCGTCCACACACTCATACACACACACTCCCTTGTGCAAAGATAAGGAGTGCAACAAAGAACAAAGGCTGGAGCATCGTGGTATAAGCTGCTGTGTGGAGTGCGTGAGTGTGTTAGAGAGAGGGGGGGGAAGGGGAAAAGAATGAGAGAGATATTCAAAGCAAAGGAGGAAGAGTAGGGAAAGAATGAATGAATGAATAAGAGGGAGGGAAGAGGATGCGTGTGGCTCAGTTTAGTGAGATGCTCAGTGTCTGCAGAGTATGAGGGATTGGCCGCTCCCCATATGCACACAGAGAGACACACACACTCATACACACACAAACACGCACAGAGCCTGCCACACTATGATTCGCTCTCCTCCCTCTTGCTTTCCCTTGCTTCAGCTCCTGCTCATCCTCTCAACCAACATTACACTACACTTCAGGCTGTAAAACTAGACTGCTTTTCTAAAACTGAAGCACATAAAAGCCACACACGTGTTTTCCTTTCTTCGCAAACCCTCCTAGATCAAAAGGTGGATTTCTGCCTGACCGTTATCTGCGTGGTTTTAATCTGCCCTGGATTACTTTGTTTCCTGCAAAATAAACAAACTCCAAAAAGCGGAGTAAATCCTAACACTACACACAAATGCAATAACTTATATGTTTTTCTAATTAGTACAAAAACAATTTACAGCACATACTGAAAGCCATTTGATCTATGCATCAGAGAAAGAAAGCAAATATAATCAGTATCCTAGCATCTAAATAGAGCCTAAGAGGCAAAGAGGTTCTCTGATAATTTGACCAAACAATTAAGAGAACATTTATTTGGGAACATTAGGACCACAGCTGGTGTGTTCTGTCTGACCTACAACTATGGTTTGTGCTGCACACATTCCTTAGCTCATCTCTTTACAGTTGGTCAAATTAGTTTAAAAAAAAGCAGTCCTTTCAGTTCCACAATGATGGAGTTCATTGTTTGATGTGTGTTCCAGTCAACCAATCCTAATCTTGTAACCTAACCCTTAACTTCATCAGAGCCCACAACGCCAGGTTACCTGTTCTCTTCATAGTCCTAATAGAGACTCGAATAACTCCAAAACACACCACCACAAACCAAGTACCTGACAAAAGAACAAGTCTGCTTCATAAATTCAGACCTCTACTTTTGATTCCTTGCAGTTTCTGTACACAAAGTCTTTCAACTTGACATTACTGTACCTCCTTTTACTTCAGGTTCCTCTATTCACTGAAAAACTTTGCCTCTGTTCCCTCCTGTAGTTCCCCGGACCTTGAAGACTTCAAACTTTACACCACCAATAGTATTTTTACCAACAACCAATGTTTCTCATTCTTGTCCATTAATCACAAATGCGTAATGCTAGCTCTTCTAGGAACCAGCTTTAACTGGAACTCCAACACCCCCACCTTACACTAATCTCACCACATTTAATTTAATCATTTCTTCGCTTCCCTTCCTCATCCTCAATCCTTCTTGTGTTTTACCATCTGATATAACTTGCTTGAAATGTTGAGCCCTCACTTTTTCCAAGATCCTCTTCCACAGTGCTCACACTCTCAGTGCTGCCAGCAGATTCAGCTCCTGCCACCTTTGGCTCAACTCTTTCAGCATCTCTAGATGGGCTCTGCCTTCTTGTCTCAAAACTGTCACCACCTTCATATTACACTTCCTGGCTGTCAGGTGCTCTCCGATCCAACAGAACAATATTATGCAGAGACGGGGGTAAATGGAGGAAATCCAACTTTCCCATAGACCTGATATGTGCTGCTGGCTGCATTCTCTTCTTTCACTGCAGCAGCAAAAATGAAAATGTTTCTCTTAAATATCCAATATACCTTATTTAACCAGGGCAAATGAGGTTTTTCTTCACCATTCTTCCCCCATTCAGATAAAAATACACTGGTCACCCACTAGTCATAGAGATGATGTCTTATATAATCAGCTTTTTAGAGTAAACAGCATCCGCCCAAATCCTTCAGACCTCTACTCTATAAAATTAGAGGACTAAGGCCCTTTCTAACAATGGAGGTTGCCCCTTTCTAATCCATACACTGATCACTTGGAGACTAGACTGCTGCTACTACTGGCCAAGCTGGAAGTGTTGCACATTTTTTCCTTTTTTTTATTGTGTAGCTTGACGCGCCTCACATTAGCATCTTATAATTCCTGCGATAGGTTTTAAGAGGAAAAAGCAGATTATGAGTCACTGGTTTGATTCTGAAATCTGTGTAATGCTCTCCTCTGCTGGAACTGCAGATATTTGTGGAGAAAGACAACCAGATGGAATTTTCCAGATACACACATTTCAGCTCTGTTAAGCTTAGCTCCGAATTCCAACCTGTGAGAGCCAGCAGGATTAAGAAAGTCTGTGATGAGAGATTTAACAACATGCTGAAGACTGGATTAATCCAGCTCTGAAGCTGAGACTGTTGCTACAGAACAGCTGTGGAAGCATTCACACACATACCATGCACTTAAAGCACTGTGTTCATTTGAGGAAGACTCTAAACCTTAAAAAAATTACTGCTGGTGGTTCTTTCCAGGGTTCTACATGATGGAGAAGTATCTTTTAAAATGGGTCAATATATCACAGGATTTCTAAAAGTGACAACAGGTACAATGTTTAATCTCTACAGTGATTGCTAAGTAAAGGTACCACGGTTGGCAATGAACAAATAAACAACATTCACAGTGCTGAGCAATATCCTGACAGGTGAGGTTACCTTGTGTTATGTGTAGCAGGGATGTTAGAGACGGCATCTGCTGGTTTACAATGTTAAGATTGCTGAAAACACAAATGAAACTCATGTATTAGCTAATAAGCTAATAACTCTTTCCATTGTGCTACTAGTGTGAGTACATCTGTTTTGTATTGCAATAACATTTATTATTTTAATCCTACCAACATTATTTCATTT
>JBBMFX010000033.1:6440834-6451997 GCA_037832545.1 Rhabdalestes septentrionalis | reverse complement strand
TCTGGGGAGACTCTCACAAAGGGGGCGTGTCTGCAGTACAGGGCTTCGTATCTCCCAGTTCACTGTGATGTAATGAGCGTTCCTGGTCACGTTGACTTCCGTTGCCCTGGAGGATAGATTACCCGTTTGTAGTTCGGGCAACAGAAGATGCCTGTGACAATTTAGCCATAGACATAAAACCGAGACTAATTGAGAACAGAATAACAACACTTTGACCCTAACTCTAACCTGAATTTTAAAAAGTTGGACTCACTACAAATGAATTTTTAGTAAGTTCTGCTTTATAATTTATTAGTTTGTTATTATTTATCTTTATAAGTATTATTATTTGTAAATGCAGCACTACAGCAGTACAAGTCAATTTTTATGTTTAATATTTATTTAGGCTACTGCAACTACTCTAAATATTTAGCCTATATGTAGGCTATATGTAACTGAATGTGTGTTTATCAATTTATTAACACTGATTTAGAGGTCTTATGTGATGTTTACATTGTTATTTTAACATAGCATACATACCTGAGGAGAATGATAATGAAGTAGAAGCTCTATATGTTATCAATTTGTCAATCAGGGCTACTGCATAGATGTAGACTAATGTTATTCCTAATTTGACAGCCACTACTCTGTGCAGGACTGAGCTACAAGATATAGCACAAAACAGTAACATGTCAAATCCCAGCAATCAAAGGACTGCGAGGAGATAATATGGAGGCAATTTTTATCTAATTCATAAACGAGGAAGGGTTTGTATCTTGTGTTCTTATTGCAGCTTGCTGATCTTTAATATTCTGCATAAAAAATTTAATTTGTTTTATAACTGATATATTTGCCATTTAAAATGCAACAATATACCTTACCACAAAGCCAAACGACAACAACAAAAAACTTTATATTACAGCCCTGAAATTAGGACAAATTAAATCATTTGCGAAAATGAGCGCTAAAAAGCAATACCACAGTCACCCTTAATAACTTCTGTGGACATTCCTAATATAACTAAATGACTGTATCTGAATGGTATATAATTGTTTTAATGATGCCATGATGTGTAATCATGAAAATCTGTTGCAATCAGTTTTCAACACCAGGCATCTAGGCCTTTGAAATCGTTTCTCATTTTCGTGAACACAGATAAAAAAATAAAAAAACAACACCACAAAAATATCTGGATACCACAGAAAAGGCCACCGACTAAACCAAACGTTTTATGAGGACAGCAGTACTCTAAGATAAGCACAAAAGTTATGACAGTAATGGCTGTGATGTGGAATGGTAGTGATATGGTTACTGTAGCAGCCCTAACATTGCCTTCAGCTCTGCTCTGATTAATCTCTGACCTACATATGACTGTTGTCTCTCCTTCAGTCCCTCATTCTCTCATCCCTACCAAAAGTCCATATAGGAAGTTTGATTTTGTGCATACATAGATTCTGTATTTTCAAATTTAGGGGGGGGGTGCACTTGGACACACAGCATGGACACTCTAATTCAACATGCAGCAAACTGCAGCACACTGTATTGAACTGTGTGTCCTGACACCTTATATATAGCATAGTATTCATCATACGTTAGTCTTTGCTCCACAATCATTTCTGTGCCATGTCCTCCTTTGGACCAATTTGGGCAGGTAACCACTGCATACTAACAACACCCCACAAGACTGTCTTAGTGCTGTTTAAAAGAATAATCTGGCCACCACAATTTAGTCCTTGTTAGAGTTGCTCAAGTCCTTATTCTTGCTCATTTACCCAGATTCCAACACTACTTTAAGATTTTTTTTTCACTTGCTAAATCTCACCCCTAAAAAAGTGCCACTGTAATGAGATAATTTCAATTCAATTCCATTCATTTATTATATAGTGCTTTTTACAACAAAGTTGACACAAAGCAGCTTTACAGAAGAGTTATTTTACCTCTCAGTGGCTTTAATATTATGGCAGATGGATGTATCTAGCCCAGTGCTCCTCTCATGTCTTATCTGGGAAAATGGTGCGCTTAGTGTGTGTTTAATGTCTCGTTCTTTATAAAGTGAGTGCCATTTAAATATGTATACGGCCAGTGACCACTTTTTTATCACTTAGTTAGTAGTTGTTCACTTGTTACAGAGCAAAGTATGTCAAATAAAACCCAAATTATCCACATTATAGAAATGATTAACTTAGGTGGTTTTTTGTTGGTCAGTAATGTTGGAATTTCTGTCTAGTAAAAGTACTCAAATGGTGAACACTCGAATTGTGCACTACAAGTGTCACAGTCGAAGCCATGACTACATACTGCCTTCCAGCAATCCCCTTTTCACCAACAACAAACACATATATACTTACTTGATGGTTTTTGAACTTCAGTGTACTGATTAAGGCTATTTTCTCAAAATCAGATCAATACAGGTTAAATAAATATTTACTGAGATATTGTGATTTTAAGGCCATAGGTCCCCTAGAGAAGATTCACTTTTGGCTTATGGTCAACAAATGAATGAAAAATTAATTTCATATTTTAAAGTAATACTAGCACTTGACGTTCCGAGAAGCGTTCCTGTGCCTTTTGTTACCATGTTTGACCACTGGATGGCATCATTAGACCGATACTCAATTAGACTGATAATCTCCATCAGATACTTCACATCACACAGGAATGCAATCAGTAAATCAGCCCTTTAAATAAAAGCTTTCTGTGGACAAACCGTCCTAACTAACATACTGCTGCAAATCATTGTCTTCCAATTCCAAGCAGTAAAATGAAAGATAAACAAAAAACTGATCAAAGCAACTCCGTAGCCAAATTTGCATATAGATAACTCTAGGATATTCTCACACCACTCTTTTTACATACTGCACACAAGAATACATTAAATAAATCACAAATTATTATGGAAGAAAATATGGAAACACAAAAATACTAAACTCACAGTTGCTCAGTTCTAGAACTCACAATAAAATCCAGTGCATTCTAGAATGACTAAAGGTTGGTTCACTTGCCCTGAATTATTTGTGTAACTAAGGCCAATTTCAGGACAGTTACAGATCTTGATAACTCAAAAACACTAGCATCAAGTTCTCTCTCTCTCTCTTTCGTTCTGAGGAACAATACCTCCCTCTGGCCAGCTGCTTCACCTTCCAAAACACAACACTGATCCAGCCAGACACCTCTCCTCTCTACAACAGCCAAGGAATCCTAATAAGCTCCAACCTACCTGCCTGATAGTGCCTGCATCTGCAAACCCCAGCCCCTCTCTCCTTCCGCATTTATCTGCCCACATTTATCATTGTGAAACCTAATTACAAATGGAAAAACCAACAAAAGAGATTTAACTCACTTTAAATTCTAAAAACCTCCATTGGTCCATAATGCCTGCTGAAAAGTGGCGTAGATGACACTGCAGCCATGTAATTATACACAATGTTCACATGCTCACCAGCCTCCGGCTATTTACTTATCATCACCTTCCATTCACTCCCCGAAAACAAACATATACTACAAAAATGTCAGGTGATACAACATATGTGCAAACCGTGAGAACATTTCCAATTTCATGTGATCTACGATTAGATTTATTACGGAAAGCCAATGAAAGTGTGTCATGTTAACTGTAGTAGAATTGGTAAGCAGGTAATATTGTATCCTTAGCTAGAAATAAAAATAATTAATGTCATTTAATAGCAACAACAAGAACAACAATAAGAATAATGCCAACAACAACAACAACAATAATAATTATAATAATAACAATTATCATGATTATCATTACATGTGACATTTCACTGCTAATCTATGCAGATTTTGGATTTCAGAATTACATTATTCTTGGTTCCTAAGCAGGACAACCAAGCAAGATTTACCCTTTTAGTAGTTGCATGGTGAGATTTTTTCTGAGATCCAAACTAATAATAGTTCACTGAAACCTCCACACTAATATGAAAACTGCAGATTAAAAAAATGTTGATATCAGGGCCTTGCCCGCCCAGCAACAAGGGGGCGTGGCAAATAAGGTCTGGGCGTCACACTCGTTTTCGGGGCAATATATACATTTTCATACATTTAAGGGCAGAATGATTAAGAAAATTATAAGTTACTAATTTTGTAACATAAATATTAACGTAAATTCAGCAACATTTCCATATAAAAAATAACTACATTTTTTGGTACTGTGGAGAGAAACACAAAGTAAGCGCATCTGGTGAAATAACCTCTATTTGAATTCAAGAACTATATAATTATTTATTTCTCCTTGCTGCTGATCTTTAATACAATGGCATTCCAGAAATTCCCCCATGGAGCATCTCTTTCTGATCTGTTTTTCAATTTGTTCTTCGTAGGGCCCTGTATTTTTATTACTGTAAATGAAATGTATTTATTAGTGTATTTGCTTGCTTATATCAAACAAAACATCAGCGCACACAAAAGAATATGCGCATAGAGGAATTACAATACAGCCTATCTGTATTTACATTGTAGCACTGCAGGAGTTCAGTGTAAACTGTACAGTATGGATTCGGGTTTACCATTACATTATACAGGGTAACGTATTAAGCTAAGGTTGAAATGTTTTGGAAGCATAATTTGGGGCATATTTAGGGTACAAATAGGCATTTTAGGCATTTTTTTGCCACATCACAGCAACACAGTTTTTCACAATAAGCAGGTACTCTTAGAATGTACTCCTCGTGAAAAGCGAGGAGTTACTTTAGTGATATTTATACTAGTCAGTTAAGTTGATGGACATTTATTTTTCAAAAAAGCCTACAAATAGGTTTAAAGTAGCTACAGAGTGATACATGGCTGTTATGATCATCAAAGGGCTACAGTTCTGACGCACAAAGAGCCGGACAGCGTGTGAGTGTGAGAGTACTCGAGAGTGTGTGGGTGGGCTGAAGCTTTATTGCTCTATCAAAAGAGTGAAGGCCACTGCACTCAGACGGTCAACATGCGTAGTCAGCCCATTACATGAGCAGTGCATGAATACTCCTAACTTTCTTCAGTGTTGTGTCATGTGCGGTTTTTGGTGCAGAACCTGAATGCTGATCTGGAATGCGATGCTTCAGGTTTTAGACTGATTTTATTTATAAGAGACAGATCCGAAAACAGAATGAATAAAACACATGAGCAGATCATTTTGGCACAAATGAAAACACCCCTATTATAATGCTCATATTAGCAAGCATCACTGTGAATTTCTACTAGTATTTCAGAGAAAATGTCCTGGCTGTTAAAACCCTGGAACCCAAAACAAGATTTCACAACAAATATTTATCTTGTATGTTGCATTTCTAGAGTGACACCATAAGTAAAGAGTAAGTTATGCCACTGATCACCATCTGATGAAAAGCCCCGGATGAGGCTGCCATTCCTATTTGAATTCAGCAACGTGTATTACCCGAAGCCCAAAAATGCTCCACAAAATTTGTCCCAAACTTGGACATTTAAATGTGGTTGGCTGATTATACCAGCACAAGTTATACCTGTACACGTTTCCACTTATTTCTTAACAAATTGGAAAGGAGTAAAGCATAAAAAATGTGCTATAACTTTGTACAACGCATCATTTAAGAGAATATAATGTATGTACTGATATCAGAATGTTACATGCAGCATACAAGCTGTAATTGTTCATTTAAATGTGTAGAAGTGTGCTCTCTGTAGCATATGTTTACTTATTTCGTAGAAAATGAATGACATTTAGGGAGGTAGTGGCCTAGTGGGAAAACACTTGCCTGTGAACCCACAAAGCTGGAGGTTTGAACTTTTCTACCAGTGTGTCAGTTACTCCAGGGGGATTGGCTCTGTAAATAATGAGTAAAATTTGCTCTGGCTAAGGCTATCTGCTAAATTACCCTTTTACATTTGACCAGGGTTTAATATTACATACTCATACTCTACCATACAATCACATTATCGCCTGTGAATATAACGGATATAACCACTCATAGGTGCAATGTTGGCAAGCTATCTAGACCAGAAAAAACTTATAGGTCTGTGAAGAAGCACACTGTTCCAATATGCTCACCGTAGGTTAGCTTAAGTGATCTCTATCCCTAGGAGGTCTGGTCTATCTCCATTGGCCTTTGCACATTTCAGGTCAATACAGAAATTTCCCGGACATGGCCTCTCTGGGGTGCCTGACCAACTAAAATACTAGATCCACTTAATAGCCTCAATCGAACCTCGCAAAGGGCAGCAAGCAGTGTAATGACAGCAAACCATCCTTGCAGTGAAGAACAATGTCTAAAGGTCTCTTTTTAACCCTTAGACCCTTTTAACCCTTTTAACCCTTAACCCTTAGATGCCAGTGACAGGAGCATCGTTATTCTATTACTATGTATTAGTTTTCCGATGCATAATTCACTGTCATTCTGTTGCATATATTTACAGAGACAGCAAAGTCAATTGTGTTATCTTGGACCCCTAGCCATGCTGGCATCAGTCGAGACTGTACTCTCAATCAACTATGCCTTTTGGGAGTCCTGCGTATATTTCTTCATAATGTGAATGCGATAAAAAAGTTTTGTCTGGAGGAAAGAAAAAAACATATTTCATTTCTTGATATCAAGATTTGAACAGTCAAATTCATTGATTGATACAGAATTTAATTCACATGCAAATGCATATCTTTGTGTTTTTTTACTAGGCAATTAAATAGAACAGTATAATAAAACAACAGGACTCTCAAATTTTAAGGGTCAATTTGGGCTGCGTCTTAGAGACTGTCCATCAAAACATAGTTATTTGCTCATTCAGTGCCGCTGTTTGACAGCCAGGGGTCTGATAGGGATTATGCCACATCTCTGAGACAGCCTCAAGGATAATTCTCCTTACATTACACATGCTTTTTTTTTTTAATCTCTCTCTCACACACACCCCACCTTCCTCGAGGAGAGGGTGAGACAAGCCTGTGTGAACAGTGCGTGCTCTGCTTGCAGTGGTATAATGCGGCTTTAACCTTTCGAGACTGGAGAGTAGAGACCAGCACACTGGAGAGAAAGAGAATGAGAGACAGACCAAGAGAGAGCGAGAGAGAGAGAGTGCGAGAGAAAGACAGAGAGAGACAGATTGATTATTTGCCGGTTCAGTGGAGCAGATGCTTCACAATAGCACAGTTCCCACACTGTAATTGGATTTAGAAGAGAAGGAGACGCAGTGCAGAGAGAAGAGGAAAGCTAGGGATTACCACTGCAGTTAGTACACAGGTACTGGACACACTCAAGCTAGAGTTCTCTCTAGGAGTTCTCTTAATAATGCTCAGTAAATCACAAGCACCATTAAGCAGCTAAAAACTCACCAGCGGCAACTGGCAAGCTGCACTTCGCTGTACACACTCTATTCTGTTACATCTGCACATTTCAATTTTGTTTGTAATATTTGCTTACACTTGAAATGATTATTCAATTATATTTTTTCTACGTATTTTTATTACTTCCCAGACTTAAGATTTTCTGTTTAATTAATTAGATTGACTGCATCAGCAACCACACAACTGTTATTTTTTTAATGAATTATTTTTTTCCCCGCTCCTTTTACAGTTTGGGAATACTGGCGTGGTTCCAATGTCAAAAAGTCTGTTAATATTTGGTGACACTAAAGCTAAGATCAGTTATAAAAAAAAGGTGTGTGTCATTTTAGTTGTGCTTCACTTAATCAGCCCATGAATGTGACTACGAACGTGGAGGTAGAGCACTGAATCAGAAGAGCCTTGCTTTTTTTTTTACACAAACAGTTTTTGCCTATAAAACCAATGTTTATGTGGCTCCAAACACTCCATACAATCTTAATAATGCATCTAGTTTATAGATACTATATTGCACATAGATGTTTCAGGGGCATAAATTCACGACAACTTATATATATGTGACAAAGGATTTTGGATCTAATAATCCACCAACAAATGACTCCTGCTAGTTCAGTGTCAACATCCAACATCCTTGGAGGAAAATACCAACTGTAAATTCACACAGTAAATTCTGTTGCATATATTTACAGAGTAAACACAGTAAGGGCTAGTAATGGTCAGTAAACAAATTCACACAGTAAACAGGGGAGGAGGTCTTTTTTGGACTTTCTGAAACAGATGGTTATCCTATCGTTGGAAATCAAACTCAATGCTTTATAGTAGCAGTAATCGAACACTGCAGTGGTCTGATCTGAATAATGTAGGTTGGCAAAACGGATTAGGCAGAATGGGAATTTTATGTTCTGTAAAGCTTGTCCAGCTAGCAACACATTTTATGAAACATAGCACTGGACACAGAACAAAAATAAATTTATTTTTTATTCCACTGGGAATTTGTTAAATTATAGACAAAGTGAGACATTCACCAACCCAACTGTCATAAAAAATTCCCCATCAAAATATACAGTAATAGTCCAGTAATAGTCCAGTTCATCACATTTGATCCATATAAAGAGTTCAGAATTGCTGTTTAGCAGGAACAAGTACATCAGCCCTGTCAGTCTGTGTGCTGAACTGGGCCACTTTGTCCTTTTCCAGTAGTCACACATTGCATATCAATTAGCAGTGATAAGATCCAGCCCAGGGGAATAGTGATTTATGGTCTGTCTCTCTTAAGCTATGTCCTCATAAATGAAACAAAATTAACATGCCTCTCTTGTTCCACTGCTTACAACAACCATTAATCACTGCATAAAGCCACAACAAGAAGGGAAATACTGTGGCGTCCGGAGTGGGCTGCGTGGGGTCCACTTGCCCTGTGCCAAGGTGGTGTAAACCCAACGCACTGCATGGCCACACAAGAGCCTCTAAAAGGAACCAACACCGAGTGGTTCTTCTCTGGGTGTCTTTTGCTTAGTCATTTCATTGACTGGGGAGGGAAAACCCCTAAATTAGGGAAGGAGAGTCCATATATAATGTTGGAAATTTGTGTACTGATTATTATCTACTGACTGACCATTACTTCCCTTGCTGTGGTGCTGTCACTAATGATTCATATTCAACAGCCATATTTACTGTCATATAAAGGTAATTAATTCAATTCAGTTTTGAGTACCTATTGATTATTACATAAATTGCTGTTTTACTGTACTTGTTTTCATTTTCATTTGTACTTTATTTATTTCCATTTTCATTGTTGCAATTAAGCAATTAATTAAAAAATACATTGCATTGTGCAATTTTACTCATGAGTAGGGTTGCAAAAAGTTGGAAACTTTCCACGGGAATTAATGGGAATTTATGGGAATTAACAGGAATTAATGGGAATAAACTGGGAATTATCGAAGTTTAAGGTTAGGATCATACATAGTTGGTAGAAAATAATAATAAAGCACAGTCTTGGTTAAAACAATGAGATTTGATAAAGTTGAGTAGTCTATAATTTCTCATTTAGGACCATAACACACTTTTGAATGCAGGGCTATTGAGGCCACACCCCCTACATGCATTGTGCATCCTCCAATCACATGCACAATGATTTCTAGAATTCTGAACTGCAAAAGCAACATTTCTTAGGCACATACAACACAGTTACAGCCATTAGAGGACTACATACAGTACAGTTAAGTAAGTTTTGATTATTTATTTGATATGTTATGACATTTGTTCTACAATGTTAAATTTTAACTAGCAAAATCAAAATATATTGCTAGCTCACTGGTAAAGCAGATATGCTAAAGATGAGCTAGCTAGCATAGTTTCCTTAAAGAAGTTAGCTTAGTGTGCTAGATTGCACAAAAAAATGCTGTTGATGGAAAGTCTTTGTTTATGTGCAAATATTGTGCATGTGTTTTGATGATATAACTTAGATGATATTTGTTCTACAATGTTATTTTAACTAGTAAAATCTAAATAAATTGCTAGCTCACTGGTAAAGCAGATATGTTAAAGGTAAGCTAGCAAGCACCTTTTCATTAAAGAAGTTAGCTTACCATGGTGCTAGATTTAGCCTCCTGCTAAATAGTTTTACATAACCACACACAATATCATACATCATTTGAATGTTTTGATAAACCTTTCCATTAGTTCACTTTATAATGTACATATTTGCATTTTTTGTCAGAAAAATGCTGTAATTCCTTTCATTTCACATTTTATTGGATATAAAAAAAGAATCTCAATGTCAACTCAATGTTCTTAGTCAGTGTTCATGTTTCTGGTATTCAGTGAAAGAATTGACTGTTCTATGAAAGAAATAAGCATTCATGAAGTTCTACTGACAATCAGAGTCATGTATTTTTAATTGGATCCTTTTGCAAAAATGCCAGCCTATGACAAAATATATTGTTGGTATATGATTCATATGGTCTATGGTTCTTTAAATCATCCACAATTTCCAGTTAATTCCCATAAATTCCCATAAATTCCCCAAATTCCTGTGGAAAGTTTCATATTTGGAATATTTCCAAAGTTCCTGAGCCAAAGTTTCCATGGAAACTTTCCGAAACTTTCCAGAAATTTTCCACCCCTTTGCAACTCTAATAGCTGTCTTGGTAACTTGTTAACATTAGGTAAGTACGTAAGAGTTATTTGAGTCACACCATAGGACATTCATTTTAAACCTGTGCAACTCAAGCCAGTAAATTAGGTTTGGTTGAGAAGGGAAGTTAGTAAACCTCAGTATTGTGCAAAAGTTTAGATGAGCAGTGCTGCTGATGGAATTCCACAAATAAAAAAAAAACCTGGAGAAGAAATCTGGAAACCAACCTGTGTTCTCCTCACCAACTCACAAAATATCAGTTACTTTTTCCTAAAAAAAGTTACTAATTTTTTTTTTTTTACAAACAACACAAATCCTGATACTTTTTCTTGTTTGTTTATGTTTATTCTAATGTTTGAGTAGAAATACACATTCACACATTGACAAAAATGGCGTTAAACAATTTTCCTAACTGCCTAAGACATTTGCATGAGGACATCGATCAGAGATTCTAGCGACACAGCACACATGCAACTGGGCTTCAGCCTGATACTTAACCGACTGTTTCCACATGCATGACCCTTAACAGTAAGAAGCATTAATAGGGCATATGATGGAATGTATATATTATTGGGTTTGTGGGTTATTTAGTGATTGAATGTTTGAATACTTTTTCAGAAATATGTCCGTGTTTGAAGTAGGGCTGTTACGAATGCCAGTTTTTGAGCTTCGAATATTCGGTAGTGAAAAACATCGAATACTCGAGGCTTTGGTGGGAGGTTGGATTCAGAAATCC
>JBBMFX010000033.1:6418076-6430872 GCA_037832545.1 Rhabdalestes septentrionalis | reverse complement strand
GGCGGACAGGGTGGAACAAGAGGAACTTTAAAATCCCAAAGCAATCCTATTACAAGCTGTGATGATTTTGCCAATGCTGTCTTTGGGATTTCCACACAGTGACACACTGGGGGTGGGGTCTACACATATTCTACCTGCGGGCTGTGTTGTCTGGCAAAGAGAGGGAGGGAATTACCGTAAGAATGAAAAGCCATCCAACCTGTTAATGTCCTCCTCCCCTAGCAGGTGGCGTGGTAGGGGCGAATAACGGCCAGGGGAGATGGGAGGAAGACTGGACTTATACTCCAGAGTCCCGTTATTACCAGCGGAAGAGATATGATTATCCATAGCAGGGGAAAAGGCTGCAGAGACAGAGGGAGACAAAAATATAGAAAACGGTGCAGCCCATTATGAAATAAAATATGCAATAATATGAAAACAACAGTCACCTAAATTCACATTTGCTTTACAGGTCACCATGGCAACACAGGGATTTTAAATTATATTATTTTAGTGCAGTACTTAGCAATTTAAACTGTGGTAAATTCACTGGCAGCAGTTTATTGCTTTAATATAAAGTTTGCTAAACAAATGTATTAATCATTAAACACACACAAACACACAGTAGACATATTGCACAAAACTGTAAGTGAATAATCTTATACTGCACATTACACCATGTATAAAATTTCTAGTGACATACTATATAGCAGTATTGTGTAAAGAGCTACTCACAGTGGGTAATATCGGGAGGCCCATAGGGATCTGAAAGGTAAACACTAGTGGGCTTCCCCACTTTCAAATACACGACATCTGACGTGTTCTTCAGAATGGCTACTGCCTCCTCATGGGTGACTTCCTCAAGTGTATAGTTATTTACCTGAGAATGACAGAAAAGAAAAGGAGAGAGAACAGATGGGAGAGAGAGAGAGGCAGGATGTACATGTAGAATTGCGAACACGCTTTATCGCATGCAACAGTAGTCAATGGCGAATCAGATGAGCCAAATGGGTCCAGCACACACACAGGATTACACACAGCACTGATCCTGTTAATTAAATCAAACTCAGCTTTAACGACTTTAACGACCCAGAGTGGCAGCAAGCCTGAGTCATAAACTTCTGCAGGGAGTGAGGAAACCAGTTGCATTTTAGATGGCTGAGCTCAAGCTACATTTTAGCTGAACATGCAGTTAGGAATCTTGGCACGTTGCAGGTCAGTCTTTGGTGCTGCAATTACAGAAGAACAAGACTACCTACTAAATTTCTTTTCACTTAAAACAGACCCCGTTTTTTTTTTTTTATCACATCCAAGAGGATATGATGCAGTTTGAAGCAGACAGGAATTACTTTTTTAGCCTGCCAATCACAAGAATTAAAAAAATTAGCTGGGATGCCTGCAGGTTTGTGCTAAGCTAGCCCTTTCTGTCCCAAAGAAGAACAAATGGGTCTGTTTCACAAATATTCTTATACAAGATAGTCCTCAGTAAAAATGAATTATTGCATGTAGAATGTTTTTACCTATTCCTATGCACATGTTACTACTGCATACCATATTAAATGGCTGGAATGGAGCTGGGACTATGAAGTGCTCACATAAGTGCCTTTTCAAATTGAAAAAGCAACTACAAGTTTAGAATTCTACACATTGCATTAAGTTGCATCATATTTTACTTTGAGCTCTTGGGGATATTTAGAAATGGTTCATTTTTATTCTCTGAAATAACAATGATGGTTTTGTGGGGCGGCTTTTCAGGAAACAGCCCACGCATTCAAATTTAACACATGAAATTCCAGTTGCAACCTGGAGACACACAGATCAAGTCATGGCATGCTGCTTTAGAAACTCATGATCCCATGGCAGTGGATACTAATTGTCCTATCCATGATTCACTAATATTTTATATGCAAGGGAAATATTATGCTGTTTGTTTAGATATGTTAGATCCTGCAGCAAATTCACTGTCGTTTCCACCTTGCCTGGTCGCATAGCATTTTAAATACTACAGTATTCGGTAAATCTAAAGACCAAATGAAAGTCATTAGACTGGGATTTTATTCAGCATTTGATAAAAAAGATGCGCTAGGAAAGAAATATCTGAGGGTGGAATAGGTCAAGTTTAGGTAGTTCTAGAAGCCAAACTCACCATTAGTAGTCTGTCGCCAACCTGTAACCTCCCATCCTTCTGTGCTGCGCCACCATCAATGATTTTAGTGACATAGATGCTGTTATCACCTGGGATGTGTTGATTCCCCACACCACCCGCAATACTAAACCCCAGCCCTGAAGAAAAGAGAGAAAGTAACATTTATGTATTGTACATTACATAAATTCAGGGCCCAGGCTGATTCTAAATTGAATCTACACTCTTTCTAAGTCTTTTCAGTGTTGAAGTTTACCTCTATTCATTCTGCAGCTTTTGTTAAAAGACTTTTTATGAACTACACTCTGTTAAATCCATCACACCGTGCACCATAGTTTTAAATCATTTCATTGCCCTGCACAGGGCTGCAAATAGAGGGAATTTTTGTTCAGTGTTGATGGCTTTTAGAGTCTGCAGTGTTGTGGTTTAGGTATGACTATGCATCATTTGAATTTTTGTATTATAGCCTGCAGTTCTTTGTATGTGTGCATATGTGTTTGTGCATCTCTGAATGTGGGGGTGTTTCTCACTGATTTCTAAATAATATGCATCAAAGCAGCGTGCACCTCATGAAGATAGTCGAAGTCGAGTGGACTAGTCGTTATGACGTCAAACGCATGCGGGAACACGGGTGTCCAACAATGAACAACTTGTATTAAAGTTCTCTGTAACCTTAACAGTCAACATTAAACTATACAAAACAGAGGCTGATCCCTTGACTGTTATGGTAAATTTTTCTCTTGTTGTGGTCTCATGTTTAGATTCCACTCTACATGCCAATGGTACTGCCCCTTTTATGAGGGGACTATAGTAATTGGTTAAACCAAGGAACGCGTGTCAGTTTCAGCCAATCAGAGGCAGAAACTTAATTACGTCCAAAAGTGGGGGGAGAGAGTAAAAAACAACAGACTAGTCGACTTGTGCCTCTATGACTTGAGACTAGTGGCTCTATAGTCCACAATTCCATTAGTTGACTTTTGTGTTAATGCCCTAGTATGTATATTACACACCATAATATGAGCACATTTAGAAATATAAGAGGAGACTGTTGTCTGTTCTCCAAGTCTCCCTCCCCAGACATTCCCACTTCCCTCTCTGTTTCTGTTTGTCACTCAATTATGACACCCTGTCACTCCTGTGTGTACTTAGCCTAGTTACCTTGTCTGTTGTTTGTTTTGCCCCCTTTCATTTATGATGTGATTTTCTTGTTGATGTTTTCCAATAATTTCCAATACTACTCATTTGTGCATGGCCACAAATCCTCCCTGTAGCCCACATTACTGGTGTCCCTGGTCAAATTACATGTTTTGTTGATTTGCTAAGCACAAAAAATCCACATCATTTACAGATAATATTATATTCATACATAATTATGTAACTTTTTTCACTTAGAAAATCAGCAGAACATGTTTTTAACAGGGCATATATGATTTTCATATGAAGGTAAAAAGACCAGGAGAATGGCAACAATAACCTCAGGGTGGACTGAAATGTATAGTAGGGAAAGAGAAAAAGAAGGGATTAGATTTGGTTCGAGACTGAGTTGGGAACCTTTTGGTCCTTTGATGAGTTTGATCTCCACAACGGTCTCCAGCATGGGTCTTCTTCTGCGTACGTACAGTCGAACAATGGAGCCGGCGACCTTCAGTGCTTCCACGGCCCTGCTATGGGAAACCTCGGACACGTCCACTTCATTCACACGCAGAATACAGTCATTGACCCTGCAGACACACAGACGCACAGTTAGAGTTGTGTAAGCCCCTGCTGCATGGTTACCCACCCCTGTGGAGAGTTCCAGATTGTGGCAGCCTCTGGTCCAAGGACAGCTATCTCCTGAGGCATGCTCACACAGTGCAGCTGGGCCCCCCTGACACACACACAAACACACGCACACATACACACATACACACACTCGCACACAGACACACACGCATGCATGCACACACACGGGTGTGACATGTTGCACTGCCTCTATCTCAGTGACAACTTCAGCAGACTGTATTGAGAGTACAGTCACATCAGTATTATATCAAAATCTATGGGTATAAACACTACTGAGAAGTTATGAGCTTGTTTCACATGACAATTTAAAAAAATGTCAAGATGCACATCTAAGCTCTTGGGTGTCAGAAAGGCTAAAAGCAATCATTAACCAAATCCTCTTTTAATCATCACCACCTGAATATTTTAGCATATGATCTGCATGGTGACCAAATACTAAGTTATGATTAAGCAGGTTTCATAGTCGTTTGTTTTGGCTCAGTTTTATAGTCTGGGCAAGTTAAATTCACTGAGCAATTGTCTAATTGTTAAATTCACTGAGAAAGCCATGGACATAATCTGCATGCTCATTAGTTCCGAAGGTCTGTATCCACACAGGTCATTACTGTATATTTTTGGGGAGCCAATAGGCTGCACAGTTGTGCAGTGGGTGGCACAGCAAGAGTCCTCTTGGTTGGGCGACTAAAGGTTCTTTCCGAAATTTGCATTTTCTCCGTGTGTCCATGTGGATTTCTACCAAGTATTCTGGTTTCTTTCCACAGTCCAAAGACATGCATGTCTGAATTGCCCCTAGTTGCGAGTGTATGGGCATGAATAAGTTTGCTTCTGTTTTTAGCCTGTGATGGACTGGCGACGTGTCCAGGGTGTTCTCCAACTTTCACCCTATGACCACTGGGATTTCTTACCACATTGTATACTGTCATTACAAGTCCTCAAAATATATGTTTTATTACAGGGTAAGGCCTCGTCCACATGGACATTTGAATCTTGGATAAATTAATGTGCAATAAAGGCATTATTGTAGCGTTTTCAATCTGAGCTTGACTGGCGTTACACTGGTGTTCGTCTGACATTGTTTAACAAACACCTGCACTCCAATGTGTACTTTCATGTATTCATCTGTGGGGGCAGTGATTATTCTCTGATTGTTTGTGTTGGGATTTGTAGTATTACATTTTCCTTCAAAACTTGATTTGTTGCGGTTCCCAGAACCATTTAAACATATTCAGTCCTCCAGAATGTCAACCGAACGGCATGTAAACAAAGTGTGTGACAGAGAGTAAATGCAAGACAGACAAGGATAGAATAGAAGAGCTGAGGATGGGGGTTGGAGAGGTTAGAGAGATAACCAATCCGAAGAGACAAGCCCAATATCCACACAAACAGGACTGTCACACACAGCTGCCCTTCACAGCAAACACATTCACCCAAACAAACACACACCAACTGCTCAGGCCTCTTCCTCTCTCCACTATATAATTATAACTGTCTGTGATAAAACAATCTTCTCAATCAGCCCCTGATGATCATGACGGGCATCTAACAGAGACACAATCATCCTGCTGTAATAAGAAAAACACTTCCCCAATAACCCAGACCTCATCTCCTGAGTCAGCTCTAATGGCCTTATCCATTTCCTAACACAGCTACAATCAGTGAGATGAGGGTGCGTGTGTGTGTTCTGTGGCTCCTCCGGTCTCAGGAGAGTCATTAGGAGTGAGATTCAGAGCTCAGTCTTAATCACAGAGAAACAGAGGGAAAATGAGAGTGAGAGAGACGAAGAGAGACATGACAAAAATAAAAAAGCTTATATACAACTATTTTCCCTGATTTCCCTGTTTTCACTTTTTCCTACTTCTTTTTGCCTTTTGACTGAATCGGGTGTTTTTACTGGTTTTATTGTGCCTCATTCGCAGGACTTGCTGAAACACTCCTTATGCATTTGCCTTGCCTAAACTGGGGGTAATTATATAGTTTGATGTATGTAAATACAATATTTTTCCTGCCATTATAGAAATACTACATTCAAAAAAGTTTGTCTTTGAAGCTTCCTTTCTAAAAATGGAGTAGGAAGGAAATGGTACGTACAGACAATTCTTCTGTTTCAAAAACGCAAAGTAAATTCTTATATTCATAATATGGGTTTTTTGATCCTGACAATTAAAAAATGGTGAGATTATGTCAGAAAAGAAGAAATCAAATGGATCCATGTTGTATTTATGAATTGTTATTTTTTCAGTTAATTAGCCAAACAATTCTGAACACATCTGTCACGCATGCTGTGCTCTAATGCTCACCGTAGTCTGCCGTCCTCAGCTGCCGCCCCCCCAGGGATGATTTTGGTGATGAAGATTCCAGGATCGTCGCCGATGTGTGGGTTATCTGTCCCGCCTGCTATACTGAACCCCAACCCTGAGTTGCCCTAAGGAGAGGGAAAACACATGCATATACACACTTCCAGGAACAAACAAATGTTTCCAGACACATACAAATGAGTTAGAGAGACATTACCAGGCCTGTAATGATCAACAATATCAATCCCTTGTCGTGCAGACTTACTACAAAGTAAGGAGTGCTGGCAATCAGTAATTACCAACGTAAGACACTAGATGGCAAAGGTATGATTTGGACATGACTTTAATCAGTCTCAAGTCACAAATCTGATTTTCAACAAAACTGAGAAAGACTTCCAGAGAATAAACAACTGATTTTCCAACTTCACCTTTAACATATATGATGTCTATGACTGAGAACGTCTTCACTCATCCAATAAATTAATCAGCTCAGCAAATAATCAGCACTTAAAAGTAGTTATAGCATCAACTTTTTATTGGAAAATAAAAAGGCATTGGAAGTAGATTTTAATTCTAGAAATACTAGACATTATCATATTATAGTGCCAACAATTAAACTAACAAAAACTCTACTTTTAGCAAACCAACGATGACTGAATATTTCAACTGTAAAAATCAGCTCAGCACTTGGGATCCATAAAACTCAATACACAAGAAACCTCACAGCGCCACCACTGGGTGCTAGGAGTTATTTCAGGAGTGAAGACGACACATCTGTAAAAAGTAACTGAGAATGCTCACTGAAACTAACTTTATCTCTCTCGCCCAAACAGCATGATGTTCCTGCGAGGCATGAGCGTGAGACTGATGTACTTTAATTGATTCTCTAGATGATAAACAGCAAAAGAGCCCCAGAGATGAGCAGAATACAGCTAATTATACTCACCCAGACAGGCTGTGTTTATGAGCATGCCAGCATAAGGAGGGGCAATGCTCTAGATGCCTCTTCATCACATAAATTGTCATATTCTTGGATCTTTGATTAATTGGCATTTGAGGGAAATGGTGAGGGCTCTGGTGATTAAGGCACATTTGTCTCCACAGGCAAGGCGGAATGAGAAAACACATTACAGTCCTCGAGGGCTAACAAAGTTCTGGGATCAGATAAACTACAGGAAGCTGCTGAGAACCTACACTCTGATTACAACATAACTACCAATGGTGTGAAAGAGCATGTCTACTGACCTTTTAAACTACATGAACCTCCTAAATATTAAGGCAGGTTGAAACCTAGCAGCTTGTATTCTTATTTGTCGCTAGTATTACAGCTATGATACAGCCTTTGAATTACTTTTAAGGTGACTTTGAAAGACTATAGTACATGTTGATGTACAAATGAACTAGTAGTCTCCACTATAATAAATATCCATGGACAGTACAAACAAGTGTGAGAACAAGGGGCAAGAATCACCTTGGAGCTGGAGGAATCACATAGGAGCTGTGTGTGTGTGTGTGTGTGTGTATGTGTGCTGTGTGTAGTAGTAATTTTGAGAGAGAGAAATGGAAAGGAAGAGAACTTTTGCCCTTTTTTAAGGGCACTTTATGCATGCCCCATAGGAAGCCATGGGCAGTTGTTGTGGGTGCCAGTCTTTGACAAATCAGAGCTCCCTTCAGTCCTGCTGACCTTTGCTTTTGTCCCTGCGTCGTCTTCAGTCACCTAGATCTGATTACTGCTGTCAAAATGTCACCTGTTTAAAGCAGGGGTGTCAAGCTCCAGACCTGGAGGGTTGGTGTCCAGCAAAATTTGATGGTTCTCCTCCTCAAACACATTCACTAAACCTGACAATTACCTGGCAAGGTGAACCAGGTGTTTATGAACAGGGAAATTACCAAAACGAGCTGATCCACGGCCCTATTTTAAATTGGAGTTCGACACCACTGGTCTAAAGAGTGCAATACACATTTTCTCCTGCCAACATATCAGCCTGGAACATGCTGTGTTTGTATTATGATGGCAAACTGAAGACGGCAAAGTGAATATTCAATGTTTTCAAAGGTGCAGTGACAGAAAATTCAGCTATTGCCAGCAGTTAAGCTGTATATTGCAGTGCCCAGCTGATGCTCTGTTAAGAGTTTGGTTTTATTGCCATCAGCCACACAAAGAAATAAACCAAATGTTAAACTTCTGGGAAGCCCAGGTGGTTATTCACAAGTGTACAAAACACTTCATTTGACAGCACAGTAGATAACATTGATGCTATTACTGTACTAGTAATACGATTCCCATGGCAACGTTTAAATACCTGTGTGCTGCCATCAATTGCATATGTCGCTGTTTATACCAGTTAGGCTAATAAGGTAACTAGCCTGCTCGGGGATGTAGGTTGAAGATAGGAAATGGGTCCGTGTTTTATCAAATTTTGCAATGATAACTATAAAATCCCTTAAACACCCCAAAATCACTCTGCACTGTACTACTGCAGCACATAAAGTGGGGTCTCTTTAGCTAATGTCTGATAGTTTGGATTCAGTTATGACTGTCAGCTAACTACTGGCAACTATCCTACATAATAGATGTTGGGGAGAAAACTTTTCCAAAATTGTTTCCAGGAAGTGGAAAAAAACCCCAGTGTTGAACACTGTATTGTGAAAGCTGGTGTTGTGTCTTTCTATGATTAAGATACCTGTGTGAAGTCTTTATGATCCCATTAACCCATGTTTTTGTGAAGTCTCTTTATACAGGTTAATTTTTTACTCTTATTTTACTTTACTGTATTTTAGTATTTGTTTGATTTTGGGACTCAAATGTCTTCTTTGCCAGGAGCTCATCCAAATCCTAGAATTGTCACAGATCAAGCTAAAACTAACATGATGTCATGGCCATGCTACACCCGCAGCCGCCTGGATCGCTGGAGTACTGAGCCAAGAAGCTTCATCCCCACGGCATTTGCGTGTCTGTCTCTCTCAATGTCATTATTAGTTTCACCTGTCACTAACTTCCTTTCTTCCTATGTAAACCTAACCTGACCTGAAATGCTTTGTGTGTTCTCCATCGTGCTTAGCGTGACTGACCCTCAGCACTACAGAGCTGCTCTCTCTCACCCCTTGCAGATTTAAGTGGGAGCTCTTGAATCACTTGCTGTTTCCTACTACTTAGACTGAGGTAATACTGAAGTATCTGGCTGTGCAAATTAAAGATTTGAGGCAATGCATGTGTGAGCACAGAGAAACTCCTGCTTGATTTGATGATTATGGACTTTGCTTTGAACCTGCAAACACAAGCCAGAGTGTGACCTTCATACTCTGGCTCTCTGGTGACACATAATAAAATTACATTTGATTTAATCCTGCAAACGCATGTCCACTTCTGCACGCCAGCCACCAATCATTCCACATGACAGCTGTTTGAACAATTGCCTGTGCCAATGTTTGTTCTGCTTTATTAGTCTATTGTAATTGTAATTCGCAAATTGGAAAAAAAAAAAGTATTATCTAGTGGAATAATCAGATATAATGTATGTGCTGTGATCTGTGCAAAGGTAACTGCAACCTGAAAAGCAGAAATGAATCCATGATGTCAGGAGCCATTGCTCTAGCATGGCAGGCTTAGTGTCCTTTCAAGATACAAGAGTGAGATAAAAAAAAAACTACACACGAGCATAAAGCAAAATACAAGTGCTTCTCCATGTATGTGCATTAAGGGCAGAATTTATTAACCAATTACTTCTTCAACTCACCCGTTCTAGTGTAATTTCTTCAAATTCATATTCAATTTCTGTCCCGTTAACCTGCAACAAAAACAAAAAAGTATTATTTACATACAGCATATATGATATTCAGATGAAATATTTGTCGACCAGCCATTAGAAAACTTACTATGATCTCAGTGATTTAGCATTTAAGCATGTGTGGATAATATGAAGTGTTAACCAGATCAACCCCATGTTTTCCCTTGTGAAACCTCATAAAGAAAGAAATGCAAGCTAAAATAGTGACTAAACAAAGGCTTTCTCATTGTTGCTTTGAAAGAAAGACAAAGGTAACTCATACACATCTCAAGAGTTTAATTGCAACATGATGTAAAACAATTTGCACCCCTTTTGGATGCTGTTGTATAAAATGTATAAAATGCCAGCTTTGGGCATAATCCTTCTCGTTCAGGATCTTACTAATAGAAACTGGCCAGCCCTCCCGCAGCTCACCATGGAATCAAAATGGAGGTGCTTCAATTCTCTTTAAATAGTAGCGTCACAGGCAACCAGCAGGTGCTCCAGCTTTAATGGCTTCAGACTGAACTCAGACACACAAATCCATATACATTCACCTGCTCTTTAATGAAGACCCCATTTCTTCAATTGTTTTGCCAACTGGACATTAACTTATGCTCCCCTTATGAAACTCTCTTATCCAAACATGTATCTATGAAAACATTTACACTGACAGCCTAAATAAGAATTGTGATTATTCTGAGACTGTATTGAAATTTTAAAGAGGGTTATTTGAGTCAATGTTTGATTAAACAGCACTCTCATGACTCAGATTTAAGTTAGTTATTCAGAAGCAATGATCACAAGGTTCTCTGTCTTTCGCAGACATTCTCACACTCAAACTCAAAATACAATTTTCACACACCTACACACACACAAACACACACAGACACTCTAAAGTGCCTTCTTTATACACTCATAATCTTGACACAATTAGGGGTTCTGAGTTTGGCCTGTTTAAAACAGGCCAGAAGAATCCACTGCATTCAGGTTACATGGCTTTAATTCTGTTTTTAGAAACATGCTGACGGTTTAGGTCTCTTGAAATTTTGTAAAACCACAGTTAGTTCAGAGCTCAGACTGGCTGAGAAACATTCAACGAGTGCCTGCATCTCCTAAAGAAGGCACTTCATTTTAATGATAACGAGCTGTTAAGAACAACCAAAGATCCCATTAACAAATAACATTTGGCCTAAGAAGTGAATGACAATGACAAAACCATTGCAATCAATAAAACTGTCTGCACTTGCCATGAGTGGCTGAGCTCTGTTGCTGACAGATGCCCCATTTCTATTTTTGACATGTCTTGTCACAGTCTGTGTCCCTCCTTAAATACTGCAGTTTTGTCTTTCCCCAAACTGTGCTTGACTAGCCAAAAAAGCAGGAGATATTAATGTGTAGATAGGAACAAGGCTCTTACGGTATTACCGCTCACTCTTGTGTATAACTGCGTTAATACCTTGTATTTACTGTTATTATGATTATTATTAAATTGATAAGCCATATAATGTCATAATATGTGCTTTTCTAAACATTGTAATATTTCTACATATTTCATCCCAAACAGAGCGTACTTCAGTGCACTGCAGTGTGTAACATGGTAATGAATAATCAGATGTAAGCTACAGTTTCCACACAGTATCCTTTAATCGTGGCCCCAGTGTTTCATTTGTTTATGAGTTTATCAGATATCAGGAAAAGTTTATTATTGTGATATTGTGTATTGTGAACATTTCTTGAAGAAACTGTTTTTACCATTTCGCCCACTCTTATATCGTAAGCCAAAGCTTTTGCTAGGCTCTTGTGATGAACGATCACAGCAGTAGTGGGCACATTTGCTAGTTATCAAAAGTGTCCATGTTGGTTTAAGCATCATTTCTATCACCATGCCCACCCAAACAAGAGTTGTAAATGAAAGTATGTGTTGTCCATAGAATAATGTGGCAGTGCCTTTTCTACATTTTGTGGTTAGCACATTCCCTATTAGCAGATCAGGGTTCCTGAAGGATGGAACTACTGGACTTACTGGGAGATTACAAGTTTAATCAGTGATACTGCTTGGGCACAACTGGTCTTACTCTCTCTGGGTGGGTGGTAAGGGGCTCTCTAACTCGTCATTCAACCATCACTCAGCATGAATGCTGCCAGTGTAGGCTTGTAAACTAACGTAACAGAATTGCCCTCCGTTAAGCACATTACTCACATCACTTTGTCCAGTGACAGAGTGGTTAAAAAAGATGCTGTAGCTGCCTTACTGAGGAAAAAATATTGTCGATATCCTAACAGAGGGAGTCCTTGCTACTGACAAGTAAATTTGGCATAAAAATTGAAAATCAAATTTCAAAAACTCACTTTTTTGTCAACTTTTTGTGATTTTTTCATTGGCATATTTTTACATTACCTCTTTATGTGCAAGCGTATAAACGAGCCAAACCCAGTTCTTGCAAAATACATGGTTAGCTGTTAGATGCCATTGACCCAATTCTGTAAGAATTGTTTCCAAAATGGTAAAACTTTTCTGAAAAATGCATTTACAAATATGCTCTTCAATTGGAAAAAATGTACCAGATCTAATACAGGATATGTCAGATTCCGATCGGGCTTCTTTTGCCAAAAATGTAACTCTGCTTGTGGGTAAATCTATAAAATGTAACCATGGTCATGTTTCTTATAATCATGGCACTAGTATGTATTTTTACACATTCCCAGGGGTTAAAGTAAAAAAAAATCCTGAGCCTGAACTTTTGGGGGGGGCTTTTTTATTTGAAGGACTTACTTCAAATATTGACAATAATAACAAAAATAAAGTAACAAGAGCTTAAAGTGCTTAA
>JBBMFX010000033.1:6401181-6417976 GCA_037832545.1 Rhabdalestes septentrionalis | reverse complement strand
CTTTGGCACCGGTTACTCAGAGCAGATGAGTTGGAAGAAGGGGTGCTCTCAAAATCCCCCTGCTGTCTCTGTGGGTACGCGCGATGATCTTCCATCAGCATACACAGCTAAACACATCTACCAGCATCATCAGCGGAAGCACAACAAACTGATGGATGGAACAGAGATTCCAATAATGTTGTTGAACAATTGAACTCATTAAAGACAAAAGCAGCTCTCATAATTATGAACAACATAGGAGATCGTGAACAGATCAGAGGAGTCAGTCTACACTAGTACACACACACAAATAAACACACACACACATACACACGCACACACACACACACACACACACAGTCTTCATTATGCCAGAGTTTCAGCACTACAAGTTGTTTTCCTTAATGTCAGAAAAACAACCCCCTCTATCTGTCGTGTTTAAGAAAAGGCCCAATTAAAGTGCTCTGAGTGGCTTTAGCATTCTAAGCCCATTCTGCACTCACGTGGCTCCATCGCGACTCAGAGCCAAACCCCAGCAGCAGGGCTCACATCTGCATTGCTAAGTGGTGCTTTAGCTGGGCGTGTCCTCAGGGAGAAGGGATTGTGAGACTGTAGACTGTAGGCTGAGGCGAGTGGAGGCTGAGGAGGCTGCAGCTGCAGAGGGGAGGGGACAGCAGCCCTCCATCCACACTGCAGGCTCACACAGGCTCATATTAAACTGGTGAGTCACAGAGAATGTGCCAACATTCACACTTACCAATGGGAATGCATGCACGCACTCACATACACACACACACCTACACACACAAGCCGATTCAAACAAGCCAATTCTTGTCTGCTTGATGCACATTTAAGCAAACAAATATGAACAATGCTAAGAAAATATTTTAAAGAGTGCATGACATGAAAAACGAATATCACATAAAAAAACTGGTTGATGTTCTCTTTTAAAATCAATACTTTTTAAAAAACTTGCCTCTGACTCAGTCCACACAGACAGTATATGGAAAGTCAGCTGCAAAACAATTTGCTCTGAAAATCAAACACATTTGCTTGTTGAGTCTTCAGCCCCACCCACTCACACGGAAATTTAATCACAGAATGCTTTTGGAACAAAGAGGAAACAGGAGGGCTAATCAAGGATACATTCTTGACATATATATAAATCTTAAAGGTACAGAAGTGTTCAATACTAAGGGTAAGAAATCTTGAATTTTTTTTAATAAACTCTATAAGTGAAGTCTCTCATATCTCATTTTGATGGCCCTGCAAAGTGGATTTCCCCATTTTTCTCTATGTCTCTGGTATAATTAGGATACTTTTGTCCTAAATGTTACAAAAGCAAAAACATAAATACATCTAAACACACTTTATATGAGGACTATTTATTTTGTGTCACCTTTACACAAAAACACCCATTTTGGTTTACAGTTGAGGAGAGAGAAGCATCCATCTGAGAATAGTCTCACAGTGGCCTGTGATCTCCCTTGGGACATCTTTATACCGATCACTAAATATCCAACCTTCCTAAGGCTACGATACATTAAAAACCTCCTTAATATAGAGCAGCATGCAGTAATCAGTGGTGAAAAGTAAGTGGTGGTTTTCCTGACAGCCAGTGAGAGCTCCCGTGGGTGCAGTGCCAGAGAGAGGGCACATTTGGAGAGATGAACAGTTAAACACTGGCTCAGCCGGTCTCAGGGCTTTGATTACCATTCTGCTATTCTCACTGCCTTCACATCCTCAGCCCTACCACCATTCATTTAAAACCACAGCTCCTCGGGCCAAAAGGACACGTCACTGGATTTTAATTGCTTATCCTTAAAAGACTCTGCTGGCCTCTCTGAGGTCCAGGTGCTGATTTAAACTCTACTCTGTTACCAGCGGCTGTATGTGGCCCATAGCGTTCATGCTAGTGAACAAAATAGACACACTCTGATATTTGTATACAAGCTGAATCATTGAACATTCAACCTGAAGAACAAAAACTAGGATATTGTGGGGGTGGGTTTTGGAGGGTGTGTTTGTAGTGGATTAATCCAGCACTCAAATTTTAACAATGCCTCCCCAGATGTGTATTCTTGTTTCAGGATTACTTCTAGTCCTGTGCCAAACCAATGCCTATAGGGTAACAAAAAAACAAAAACAAAATAACAATCCTGAATGTAGTTCATCAAATGAAACGTATTTAATGTCAAATGGTAGTTTTGTTGCTAGAATTGCAAAAAATATAAACAAAATTTAGTGATGTATTTTTGTCTGTTTTATAGATTCAGAAGTCATTATTTAAATGTACATTTGGCTTGGTGCTAACTAATTTTTGTTTTTGTTATGTAGTTTATAGAGTAAGAAAATGAATAATTTCCCCACATTTTATTGAGCTATAGATGTCCTTAAGTAGGAACCTTTAAAAATATCTTGTTGAACAAAATAGGATTTCAACATTAGATATGATCTGGAGGTGAGTGCGCACGAGTGAACACCACATTTGCTTAAGTAGTCCATCATCACTACTGGCACTATGGCCTTCTCTACCAAACTTGCTGACTCTCTCTCTGTCTATCTCTCTCTCTCTTTCAATCTCTTCTCAAGAAAAAGTTAAGACAGCTTACCAAGGTCTATCTGGAGAGTGATTTATAGAACTGCTGAGCACTAAATGCTGATGTTGCTGCTTAAGATCAAATTCTTCCATTCAATCACACTTGCCGACACAGAATACAATACCGATAATTAGACATCTAAAATAATAGCAAGAAGTCCTTATATTGGCATTAACAGTTCCATTCACCTTGTTCAATATGTTAGTTCACTTGAATTTGCATCTGCAAGCATAACTACTGCACTCGATTATTAATGTTCCGTCTCCAGTTGTTCTAGAGTTCGCCTTGGTACATGTTCTACCATGCAGAAAAAATAATATGACACAGCTTTAGAGTGAGTGTTAGGAGAGAAGAATGCTCAGCTTTGTAAAAACTAATTTTCTACAGCTGCAAGCACTGAAGTGCAGTATCATGTAGGCTTATGCAGATGTCACTAACATTTTGAAAAGCAGTTCACATGAGTTAATTTGTTGTTTTGGCTAATTCATTTTTAACGCTTGAGAAATTACATACTATCAGAGAAATTATAAAAGAAATTTTAATTAACATTGGACAAATAATGAAACTTTTGGGCACTCCTAACCTTATGCTGGCTAAAGTAAAATAGTATGTAAAATAGTAATGATATAATGCAGTGATGTATCTGAATTTGAAAGCTGTATTGTACCAGTACTGTTGCACAAGTGTCATGAAATCTGCTGCATCCAAATATATCCTCCACCCTCTTGTTAATAAGTTTTAATAACATCTGAATCTCCCTCTGTGCTTTTGCCTTCATTTATCAATCACACCCACTGATCTCAAACCTGTCTGTCGCCACCCTAATCTATTCATCCATGTCCAGCCGACTTCTCGCTGCTGCCAAACACCACAGAGTACAAGCATTCATGTTTGATGCTGATTTAAAAAAAAAAACAACCCTCTCCTGTGGCCACTGAGAATCCCCTGCTTTCGTTTCCCTTTAATAAGTAGCCCAGTGAGGCTGTTTTATTTATGAAAACTCTCTTGCTGAGAGACCTGTCTAACACCACAAGATGCCAGATAAATGTGGCTAAATAAACCACAACTCACTCCACTTCAAAACTCTCAACACAGACTGATTTTTAGAGATCACACATAGTGCTACACTACATACAAGCATGGATGCCGAGTCTGATGAGGCAGTGCAAATGTCACTATACGCTACAAATTCTATTAATGCGGGAAAAAACCCAAAACAAATGAAAAACAGTGGAACTCACGTAAGGTACCGACTCCAAAGTGTCCGTGTTGACTATAATTGGGGCAGGGCTTGCCTGTAAAAAAAGAAAAAGATGGAGGCAGAAAGAAAGAGAAAGAAAGAGAGAAGGAGAGAGATCAGTGTTGGCTGGCAATACATGAACTGTCCTATTTTCTATTAATGGCTGCGGAGTGCTGCTTGTGTTTGGAGCTGTGACAGTTAGCACAGGGTCTCAGTTCAATGATGCCATATTGATAAACAGTGCTCCAATATAGCACACACAGTAGACATAAAATTATGTGCCAAAATAAACAACACATACACACATACACACTAAATCACAGGATTAAAGATGAGATAAAGGATGACATTGTGGAATACATATGGTGATTGTTTTCTTCCCAAAGATCTGATGAACAGATTAGTCTCAAATAGTGCTCTGTTAGAATGGAAAGTACAGGCTTGTCTGTGGGTAAATGTAATGTCAGACAGTAACATTTTACTTGCTAAAAGAACTTATTCATACACAAAAACTTTTCATGTTTCATAAACACACACAGCTTCATCCAGATCCAGGTTTTAAGCAGCATTATAGAAGCAGAAAAATGACTGGTAGAAAAGAGGCTCTGATTACAGTGGATAGAGTGTGGTCCCGTTTTGCCTCTGGAAACTAGTGCACAGACTCACATAAACCTAGAGTTATTACTCAGGAGCTCAGGTGGCATATAGCAGCGCTGCTGAGAGAAGGATCAATGACAGAGGCCTAGGCATTCCCGACTCTGTGCACACCGCTTCTGCTGCATAATGAGTCTACAGCCTCAAGAGCTTCTGCTTCAATCACACAGACCGAGAGAGAGCACAAGAGAGGGAAGGGGAAATTAATTAAGAGTTCCTGCTCCATCAATGTGGTTTGAGGAACACTTACATTTAGATTTTTATACACACACACACACACACTCGCTCTCTCTCACACACACATACACACACAGAACTTTAATGTACATCTTCATTATTTCATGTGAAGGAGGCATGAACAGTCATGTGGGGTAACAGTACAAAATTACACATGACACAGATTCCCATGCTCTTCCATACTCTACAGGTTGTAGGATATGGTAGTGGAATATGGAAAAGAATGTACGATGGAACAGTATCTCAACAGCTTTCAAATGAGCTGAATGTCTGAATGGACCCCAAAAGAAACCCAACTCAGATGACCCCCTGAGATATTAACAGTAAAGTATAATATTATAAATCATGATGGTCAAAAAAACCTAAATTTTTATCAAAGATTATTCCAATAACAACAATGGTACAATTACAGTATTTTTCTATTACTTCAAACCTGGCTCAGCCAATAAGGCCTGGCATATGATGAACAACATTACCTTTAATCCTACATTACATTTGTATTTGCTACAAGAATTTGTAGTGTGGCACACAAGTGGTCAGAAATCTCATCAGTGCCAAAGCTGACCATGAAAAAAAAAGTTTTCTTACTTTGCTCTAGCCTTTAATTTTCTCTTTATTATGCTTCACAGTCTCAGGGCTTAATTCACTACACACTGTTGTTGTATAACTGTGTACGTGACAAATAAAGAATCTTGAAAATTGAAGGTTGGTTGCATTGTGAACATATAAAATCAGCTCATTTCCATTCAGGTTCAATGTAAATAAAAACTCAGGTAATTAAATTTTAAAAGGACTATATATGGAATGACCCTTAGAGTGTGGTCGAAAAAAAAATCAATTTAAACTCAAGAAGGCAGAATAGTATGACTGGTCTCCACTGAGACAAATAATATTGAATTATACATTGAACGTCTAAACTAAACTTCAACACAATTTCATGAGTAATCTCGCAAGTAGAATGAACAATCCTGCTGAAGCTGATGGAAACAAATGCTTTAGAGAGTTCTGTGAGTGCAGTCTGGAGTTCAGAACATCTTTAGAGGAGAACACCCAAGCAGATCAAATGTAGAATGCATGTTGAATGAAGCCTCATGGGAGTCCTGGGAATCAACACAGCCCAATGTCTTTCGAAATCTATAGAAGCTTATTTGCAAGTGACTTTCTCAAGAGCATTTCAAGAACCCACTCATAAACTCACACCCCAGGTAGGGGAGAAACACGGACGGATGGATGTCTTGCATTACAAGGAGGCTGGCCATCATATGTAGCAGTATTTGATGTATTTAGAAGCAGCTTAAGTCACTCGACTGTTTGGTGTATGGGGTGCACACACTTTAAGTAACATTCAAGAAGAAACTTTTCACAACCATGCTTGTCACCTTAATCAGCTTCAAATGAATATAAATGCTTTCTCAAAGAGAAGAGTTGTAAATTGTAACCACATTTTGTGAACAAACTATGCCAGCAGAGCGCCAAACCAAATGTAAGACAGATTTTTTGCTTGTTTTGTGAATATTTGACACATAGAGACTAGGGGAAATGTTTTATACAGGAGACAAAAAAGGCAGTGTACTAAACGAATACATAGTTAAACAAAATTAAAATAGCAATGGAAAATTAAAATGCTAATGCTGCTTAAGAGAGAGAGACAGAGAGAGAGAGACAGAGAGAGAGAGAGACACACAGAGAGAGAGAGAGAGAGAGAGAGAGAAAGAGAGAGAGATATTACTTTGAGCATCAATAAAAAATTTTCATCACCTGATGAGCTCACAGAGACAAAGAGATTTATCAATCTAAGCCTCACAACCTATTTCCATGTCTGACTCAGAAGAAAATCTAATATGAACCTCAGTAAACAGATAAAGTACCTAAAGCATCCATCCATCCATTCTTCATACGAGCAAAATGTTGCCAGTTCATCGCAGGGCGGCGACACAGGCAAAAACACTGATACACACATTCACACCTATCTGCAATTTAGAATCTCCAATTCGACTACCTAAATCATCCGAGGAAAAATTGCCACTCACTTTTTAGCTGTTGAGTTGTAAGCAGCTGGGTTGGTGGCAGTGAGTATTAGATGTGCAGAGTCTGAGCAATCATGGGGAACAGGAGGGTGTGTGTTTAAGGGATTCTTAAGAGATAAAAAGTGCATTTGTGTGCGTGAATATATGTATATGTGTGTGTTTGGTGCAGAGGGGGAGCACCTCCGCTGAGTATGGGTAAAGACATTGGAAACACTGTGAATAACTCCCACAGGGCTTCCAAGAGCAACCAAACTGGGGCAGATCTCCCTCTGAAAACTCTGCAGCCCTTCTGCACCACAGACCATGGAGCGATTGAGCAAGAGAGAGAGAGATAGAGAAAAGGAGAGAGAGAGAATGAGAGAGCGAGAGCTGATATACATATAGCTTTCTGATGATAAATTATATTAAACTGCTCATCACAGTGTTTGAGCATTTCTTGATGAATGGATCAAGCAGAATGTCCCACAAAGATGATTTCTCATTACATTAAAATGATAATTTAAAATGTTTTCTCTGCTTCCTCTAAGTGGCAATCTTAATATTAGGTACAAGGTTTTCTTAAGACAGCATCAATATTTTGCTCAATACAAAACTCTGTATTAAATCTCCCCAGACACCTTTTCTCATGATGTGATCTCTGAGCAGACTGGCAGCAACCACCCACAAACAAAACAACACAGGCGAGCTGTGGGTGTTATGATTAATTCTGAATAAAAGTCCTCTTTATTTCTGTTTATGTAAAAATTTTGGAACAAACAAAATGTATGCAGGAGGTTCTAAACAAAATAATCAGTCTAATTATTTTTAAAAGCTTAACGGCCACATCTGTGGTATTTAGCCCAAACTTTTAAGAGTAAAGACAAATATACAGAGGACAATAAACTAATCAGAGGGCTATGTAACAGTAAATGTGTTCTTAACCACCTCAGGATATGTGTAAATATAGCTTTGATCAGATTAAAAAGCCATCTCCAGCACTTTCTGATCAAAGTCTGTTAACCCCAGGTCCAAAACAGAACTATACACGTTGGTGGCTTTTTGGGAATCTCAAAGACAAGCTGCAGCTGCAGCACTTGTTCTAGTTTACCGCTCTTAATAATTCAGGCCAGAGAGACTCTATACATAGAGCCACCGCACCAGCCTCAATAATGCACGAGCATGTGCTCACATGTTAAAAACCATCAACAACAGCAAAGTAAGAGAGCAGTGCACAGTCAGAAGGTGGTACAAGAACACACAGCCTACTTAACTCAGTGAAAGAGGCATAATATAAAACAGCCAGAATCTGAAAAACTACCAATATCTCACAGAAGCTCAATACTCTCTTAAGACAGAGAATCTCTGCTCTCTTTACAAAATGAAGCTTTATTCATGTGTTTAGATTAAAGCATTACTTCCATTACTAGATTTGTGCATTGTGGCAGAGGGCGAGACACTCTCCATCTGACCTGAAAATCATTTGAGCATCTAAGTGTGCAGAAATCTCTAAAGGGTGAACAGTTAGGATAGCGAGCCCCACAAGGTCAACAGGTCAAAATCATCAAGGATAAATTAATATGGGTTTTGTAGTGTTTATCATGCTGATTCCAAATCTGTGTTTAGTTTTTCCCTGGCACGCACAATTTTTGTGCTAGTTATATATTGCATGATAGTGGTATAATTTCCATATAATAATCATATTATTACAATTTCTAAAGAAACAGGGGTAGCTGACTGACACTGATTATTATATCTATGCAACCGTGTTCACTATCTCACTTTTGATAGAAAAAAATACGTGGTTTACTAAAAAATGCATGCAAGTCTATTGCAAACTAAAATGTTCTTATCTTTCAAATGTGACAGAAAGCAAAACTAAAATCAGCATGAAAAATTGGTTTCTGATGATTACAAAAATGTTTTTTGGTGACCTGTGCAATTACTGCCTCATCACACTGTCTAATCCTGACAGATGTCATGATTAGAAACTCTAAAAAGGTCTATATATACATTTTGAGTTCAAATCATTCAAATCATTAAGGGTCTGCATAATAAAGAATGACTATGTCTAATAAAGCTCAAAATACTTTAAGCTTTATGGGACAACAACAGTGAGCTAAGGGGAAACTGAGAACAACCTCTTCAAAAGACCTGAATAGATGCTTTTCATTCATTATTTCAGCCTGACAAGGGAAAAAAAACCCTAACACAGTGTTCTCATTTAGACGACTTGCTAATCAATGTACCTGCACACAGGGACCCTGATTAACTGTAACTCAGAGAAAGAGGGAGCTCTCCCTAGTGAATGACCAATTAGTGGTCAGGCAAAGCTGTGTAGGGATTCAAACACTACTGTGGTGCCTAAACTCAAGAGGCATTCAACCCACGATCGTCCATCTATGATCCTGTGACCAGCCCCATACATCATTCTGAGGCGCCGTCTGTATCCTGGCACACGTCTCATTGCAATTCCTGTCTGGCTTTCATCAGAAGATGAATGTGCAGCATCATCTGCCATCTCCAGGCAGCAGCCTTACATCATAACATACCCATGAGCACTGCATGTTCTGCCCAAAGGTAAGCAAACATAGGGTGAGGAGTGCATTGTGTAGGTCTGAATTCCACCTTTAAATTCAAGAGTTGTTCTCACTGCACAATGGCCAGCTGCTGACCAAGGTCCTGAAACTGCACCTTTCAGCACCCAGGCGTTGGACAGTTGCATGGCTGCAACAGGCCTTGGAGCTTGCTATCATTCTGTTGTAAAAAAGTCGTCAAAAATCTGCTAGAGCACATTCAGGAAAATGAAAATCACTCCAAGGTAGGCATATTTTGCCATATGCACATTTTTCTCACCATGAATTTTAAGACTGTTGTAACAAGCTAAACCAAACCAAAAACCCTACACTAACAAGTGTGTACTCTTGTGGTAGCTGCTTTGGAAGTAGCTGTAAATAAATGTAAATAAATGTACCAATATTTTAGGGAAATTTTTAAGTCAAGGATCCAGTCAGTAAATCTTTCTAACATGTCTTTGTCATAAAACCCCATTAACGACACCTTAAAGAAAGCTGTAGGAATGCCAAACTCAGAATATAAAAATAAATGTTTGAAATGTTTTAACATTAAAAACATTCAGCTTGACACATTTCAACTGAGCCACATGTAGCAAGCTACCATTGCTGCTGAGACTTTTTTCTGGAAGCCGGCTCATGAGCAAACTAAAGGTTATACACCAAGTAACAACAGAAAAGTAAGGCACCAAGACTGGTTGAATCTGATGCTTCAACCAGACAAAACAATTTTTTTTTAAGTTTAAGCAAATGACACAACACGGTGATTGAAGATAAGTCAGAGTATGCATGTTAAATTTTCCCACTACAGTCAAACAGATGGAAGGATAAGGCACAATGGCATTGTCAGCTTTAGGATGATAGAACAGCAGCCTAGTGTCCAGTGTTTCTATTTAAGTCAAGTTATATATTTCTTTATCTGAAAACATGCTTTCTAAATTTACTCCTACAAGGTTCAGAGTCCGCACATGAGGCTCTGTCCCAAAGGCCTGGTTCACTGCACTGCCTGTTTCCAAAGCACACAGCAATTCCTAACAGCGGGCATGGAAACCAGTACAAGGCAGGCAGCAAACTCCACTACCGACAGGCGAATTTGTGAAAGCCACTCTAATATTCAGTGGATATGTTAATGTGGATACATTTGACTGCACTGGGATGAGCATTCGTAAAGGGTGTCAGAATGAATTTAGTAGCACAGCCGTAAAGACATGCACATTTTTCATCATCGGTTAACCCTCTTTATAAGGGCTATATTCAGAAAGGAGGACAAGTGGGCACTGAATATACTGGATCTTCTGAGCTTTTCAGCATAAAAACGTTAAAAGATCATCTTTCCTAAGTCTGATTTGTTAAGTCCTAGAGCCTGATATAAATAAATTTTTGTGCCGGTTTTGTGCAGAATGCATTCTGCTTGAGTGTTGTGTACATAATAGGTGCATAAGCCTTTTTACGGGGCCAAATGCTTGGTGACATGCAAAATGTGCTAGGATGAAGTATTAACAGACCAACTTTATAATTATTATTCCTACACATGAAATTTATGACAGTGAAAGTCAGTTTACCAGAAAAGTATTTAACAAAGCCACATGTGGATGTGGCAATGATTAACAGATCACAATCACAAGGATTTACATTTAAAATGTGCAAGTGTCTGTGTCCCGTCACACATCTCCACAAATTAAGTGTGTAAAAGTGACCATCTGTCATGTGTGAACACATCACAGCACACAGTGTGAACAGTGGGAAATTGTTTCTCTGCATTGAACCCAATCGCCAAAAGAAGAATCAGAATCAGAAACATTTAAATTATTTTATTCCATATGCTTTCATATTTTTCATTTGCACAGTACTATTAAGCTAATTTGGTAATGAAATATGCAGTTAATGAGCTATGCTTAGAAAAGGGTACTGTGATGAGGTTTACAACAATATTGCCAAAATAGTGGATAGTGGATTTCTCTCCTGCTGTTACAGTACTGACCACTTGTTCACTTGCCCAACATAAACTGCAACTGTGTCTGAGTAAATCCCTGCTCCTGGTTGAGTTATTGAACATCTTAGGGAACATTTTATGTTTTTACTCTCTGAGCCTGAACTATCCACCTCTGCTTGATCCTCCAACACACATCACTCTTTCTCTATCTCACATACACAGACACACAGACACAGACACACAGACACACACACGCACATACATACAAATGAGATACTTTTTAGTTCATGCAGTCAATATTCGTAATAGCCCTCAGGGCCCCCTTCATTCTTAAAAAAATGGTGCCAGAAAGGGTTGTTTGAATTATGCCATGCTTCATTTCCCTAAAGGACCATTTTTGTAAATGAGATGTTTGAGTGTGGAAAGCCTTTAAAAATTAAAAAGGACCTTCACATAATGGAAACGTTCTTTTGAGTTTAGAGTTCTCCAAAGAAACTGCACATTATGTGGAGGTTCTTCAAGATTTTAAAAGGCTCTTCATCTCTCCTGTGGCATCACAGTATGAGATCATAGAGGCAACATTATTTTTAAATGTGTAGGTGGTTCCATTTGTACTCCAAAACAACTCACATCATGTAGACTATCTGGGAGGCCCTGAGGACTGTTTGAGGGCCAATGCTTTAGAAGTCACAGTTATTACTGCCAATTAACTCAGGTAAACACAAAGAGCAATTATGTTAGAAGTAACAATCAGAAACTTTCAACCCTTATGAGATTTATTGTTGTCTTCTTTTGCAAAGAAAACAGAAGCCTTGTTCCGCAAACAAATGCAAAATTGATGCATGTTAAATAACCAGACATCTAAGACTAATGCAGATATGATATAGCTGAATGCACTATTCATTCAAAAGAGGACACTGTGCCCAGTGCACAGGACACACACTCACACATGCACTCTAACACACACACACACACACACAGCTTCCTGCCCTCAGCTGATGTAGTCATGCATACTGCAGCCTGCCTATAGCGCCCATCACACTGCCGTCTATTACACAACACACTACAATCTCCATCAGCATCACTACATCATGAGCACAGTATAGAACACAGCTCATTGCACACTTCACCAAGCACTAAGCTGGTATGGAGTACAAAGACAGACAACGGATAGCTCTACTTTATCGATTGCTTCCCCTCCAACTTCCCTCTAAATAATGCCATTATGTTGATTGTAGCACTCTGAGGATTGGCACTGCCTTAATGTACAGCAAAGTCATCCCAGTGCAGACACATTCAGTTTGAACTGATGCCAAACCTCCCAATCTTATCCTCCCAATTCCTTTGTTTTCCTCTCCTCCCTCCCATTTTACTCTAATCTCCTCCTCAGTATTGTGTCTCCCTTGACCTTGGGATGTAATAATACAACAGACCATTAATGGTTTTACTGAAAAGTATTTAACCTGCTCGTTACCACATGATTATTTTGTATATCATATCACATTGTATATTAACATGGCAGATTGTTTTGTTGCTAGACCATTAGATTTGAAATATTGGACAATTTCATTGTAATGTGTGACAAATATTACTCAAAATGTTCCATATCACTTCTCCATATTATTTTGCTTAACTGATTTTATCCGTGCTCCACCCACAAGTACCTTCTTTAATAGCAATTGTTGAAATTTTAATGAGGTTAATGGAATGCTGGCAAAAATCAAGCTAGTTAGCTGATAAATTTTAAATGAGACTTTTTGGTTGAGTGTGAAAGGGCCTTATTAGGATAGCCCAGACATGATTTTTTTGTGAAATAATGCAAATTACTTTCTGATCTGTTTCTGCTTGGGATGCAGTGAACATAAATTTTAAATGTGAATTCCAATTTCTTTGAGGTCACACTGGCCAATACAATTTTTACAAGCCTCTATTATCTACGGTTACAACAGAAATTACATTATTATTAAATGACACAATTGTTCCAAAATGGCAACCTAAATTCATAAAGGAAATTCAGTTGCCTAAATACCTTCCTGTCATTTGCATCATTAAATTACACATATCACACAGATTCCAAAGGTCAAAAATAGTGTAATTAGCCAGTTGTGCCAGAAAACAGCAAGCAAAACGTCACATGACGGAAACAGAATACTGTGTTTCAGCAAACAATAATCGTTTGTCTGAATTTGTTATTGTCCGTTATCAAAGAAGTATAACTTTAATGACATTCTTTTTTATAGTGGCAGAAAACCAGTATCGCACAGAAAGTTTCAGAGGAGGCATTTATTGCTCATGAAGGTTAAAGTAAACATGTAACCTGCTACGTAGATGTGACAAACAATTCAGACTGATAAAAGGGTCAAGAGAAATATGTAATAAATATGCTTATAATTTAAACCAATTAGAAGTACATGAAAAGAATAAGTGAGTTTTTAATATGTTAAATCAGAATCACTTCTTTGATAACGGACAATAACAAATTCAGACAAACGATTATTGTTTGCTGAAACACAGTTTTCTGTTTCCTCATGTGACGTTTTGCTTGCTGTTTTCTGGCACAACTGGCTAATTACACTATTAAAGACACAGCACAAGTTTTTAAGAGCAAATATTCAGATGGGGAAGGTCTTATTATTATTGTTGTTGAAATTAACTGAAGTATGAAATGTTCTTCTGGATTTTGTCTCTGTACATTGTTTATCCATTTTCATTTCTTTTGTTTGTTTGTTTGTTTTTTAACATTTGAAATCAACATATGATACCTCCAAGGTATGGAATAAAAACTACAAAACTATTTAAGTCAAGGATGATTTCCCCTCCTCTGGCCAAGTTTGTTATGTTAGCTTTTAAAATAATAAAACTTTCTTTCTTCGTTTCAAAATGAAAATTTGTAATGCAAACTAAATAAAAATTGTGAATTCAGCGAAATTCTATTTATTACTTATCAAATGAAATTCTATCTTGTCATTATGTTATTGTGACGTGTGTATTCCCCAAGACTAAAATTACCTATATTTGTAACAAGCCTATAGAAATAAAGCCGATTCTCTCTCTCTCTCTCTCTCTCTCTCTCTCTCTGACTTTACCTGGTATGGTTCTCTCCATCCGTGCTGGGCACAGCTGCACTCTCCCCACAACTCGCAGCTGCCGCCCTTGGCCCGGAGTGCGGCCCCTCGGCTGGGGCTCCTCCACGAGCTCTCGGAGTGCGAGGAGGTCAGTTTGGCCCGCTGCCGTGGCAGAGTGGACATGGCCATTGCCGGCGAGGAAGATGAATGGCAACTGTATCCATGCTGGATGTCCTGCTGCCAGGCGCACGAGCAGTGAGTGCCCGGCCCACGGCCGCCTTGCATCTCCAAACAGCAGCTCTGCTGTTTGTTTAGGTGGGCAGTCATTCTCTGTTTCTCTTGCTTGTTCTCCCCACCCCTCTATCTCTTATCCCGGTCTTTTGTGTACAGCGGGGTAGCCGTGGACACACAGCTGCAGCGAGCGCCTGCTCTCTCTCTGCACTGAGTGTCTGTGTGTGTGCCGGAGAGAGGGAGAGCGAGAGGGAGAGCGAGAGGGAGAGAGAGAGAGAGAGAGAGAAAGAGAGAGAGAGAGCGTGGAGTAGGAGAGAAAGGGCTGAGCTCTTTGTCAGTAGATGATTCAGTTGGCAGTGGGACTTGACAGCATCCCCTGCTCCAGGCAGAAGCAATCTATCCTTGCACAGCTGGGAACCTTATAAAAGCACACACTTTTTCCTGGGGACAGGGACTTTTTTCAATATGATTAAATCAGCTTTGTTACTTTTAAAAGATCTAATTAATCACCAAAAGTTTGAAAACATTATTTATATTAATGCTTTTATGAGGTCATTAATATGGTTATTCATAAGCCTTTAAGTGAAACATATGCGAAGGTTTGGGAGCCTCTGGTCAGACCTATTTTCTAAGGAAAATCCATGTGAGTTACCGAAATTTAATTTGTCTTAAAAATGTCTGCACAGTCATAAGGAGCAATTCTAGATATATGTTTGTACTTGTATGGTTATGAATGTGACAATTACAAATCTTGAATCTTGAATCATGAAAAATTTAGAAAATCAGAAAATGTCATATTTAATTCAGTTTTTCATATACATACTATATTTTTGAGTGTCGAAAATTGCTGGTTTAATGGCTACAAAACACCTGTAACTGTTGAAACTGTTTTTTATTGATTCTACATTGTTCTATTCATTCTTTTAATTTCTTGTTATTTAAATTAATATTCAATATCAGTTAATAAATAGGAGGCATTCTGACTGCTAATTTGAAATTTCAGTAGTAACACAGTTTTCAATTATTATTGGAAATCTATTGGAAACTGGGAAACATATTGAACAACAGTTCCAATTTTTTGAATGGATATTATCTACATCATTGTCTACTTTAAATGCACTTGTCTCTCTTAATGTTGCAGAAAGACAGGGGGAAAAGGGAAAAGATATGAAAAAAGTCAGAGCGACAGCTGCCCCCTGATTAGATTTAAGATACAATGCTCAAAATATGCTTTGAACACAAGTCTTATTTAATCCAGTGGCACTTTCTGGAGTCTAGAGGAGGCTTAATATAACCCAGCTCATGGCTGAGTATAGGAACACACAGCACCCACAGCCCACAGCCCACTGCAACTCTCAGAATCATTAACAGGTCTATTTATGGATCCCTCAGTCACATTTAATCAAAACAAGGGGCTTTACACACAGTAACTGATGCTAAACCGCTCAAGATAAACCATCCAGCTGTATTACAATCACCTCCACAAACTGGAGCAGACAGCACAACTCCCCCTACTGGCCATAGCCCCACGGTGTCTCTATGTCACAAACATTTCTTCCTATAAGGATGTCGATTCACATTCTACAGAATTAATTTAACTGACTTAAAAGTCTGGGGCTTGGAGAAAGAGAAAGACAAATACAATCAGGTCAGCAGTCAGTTCAGTTTCTGCCCCAAACATACGACCACAGTGGTTTATCTGAGCTTAAGACCCAGGCAATCAGCTCTTCTGCTGTTACCCAAATGTTTAAATCCCTTAATATTGCTGATGAGATGAACACTTCAGTCCCCTATTCTGACTGCATGGAATAAGAAGGTTAGTAGTGGGGGGTGTGTTTGTTGGAGGACACACACAGAGTGAAGGGAGACAAGTAAGCTTCAATTATTGTCTTGATTAATAACTTCTCAATTAGGGGTGTGCGATATGACGATATAAGATCGTGAAGACGATCTGTGAACTGACGATCTGCCAAAGCAGAGAGATCGTAGTATCGTCTAAAGACTACATTCCATGAACCAAATCACACAATTTGCTTGTCCACTAAGTGCCCCCCTTATAGAAACAGCGCTCAACCAACCAGAGTTCGGTTTTAATATGTATTATGAACAGTTAAACGTTTATCTTATACTGTTGCCTTCTCAGCCACGGCTTAAGTGGCTGCATCTTTGGTTCATTACTCTCGGCCACAGATATCTCTTTTCGACCAGAACGCATTTCCACAGGTTTCAGCACGAATTTGTGTAGGAAAATGTCACCGTGGTTACATTCACGGAGCGCTC
>JBBMFX010000033.1:6339272-6349961 GCA_037832545.1 Rhabdalestes septentrionalis | reverse complement strand
GAGAGAGAGAGAGAGAGAGAGAGAGAGAGAGAGAGAGAGAGAGAGAGAGAGAGAGAGAGAGAAAAAGAGAGAGACAGGGAGAGAGAAAGACACAGAGAGAGAGAAAGACACAGAGACAGAGACACACAGAAGAAAATAAAGTATGGCTGACAGTGCTCAGAACTACATCCTGCTGCCAGTTCCTGTGAGAAGACTTTTCTCAAAGCATAATTACATTTGAATGATCATATCTTCATCTTCTCAAATGACTTCTTCCAAACACTCAGAGCCCATCCACACTGGAACTAGAACCTCAAGTCAAGATCATATGTCATTCCGGTAAAAGTTTACCCGTAAACAGAAAGTTGTTCTCGTACTGCCGCCTTTAATAACAGAAAACGCTGAACAATACATCCTCAAGGTCAACAGTAGGTGCAAAGAGACATCTGTGGTCTCAATAGTAGTGGTGTGAAACATTTAATGCCAAATAAAACTAAAAATCCATTTCAACCTTTGAAAGAAAGATAATTTCTAATGTTGCTTTAGATCAGTACTAAGCATATGCCGTGACTTCATATGTTATATATTTTGCATAATAAAGAAGATTCTTTGGAAAGTCAAAAAGTAAACTGAGCCTAATTGTGACGCTTACAGCCGCACTTACAAGGGTCTGTTTTGGATTAACCCTCTCATCATTCCTAGGAAGCAGCAAAGGCAAAACATGGACAAATATAATTAAAGACTCCTCTGATATCTAATTCAACCAACAGTATTGGGTGCAGTACCTGCAGTGTGGTGTACATGAACAGAAAATTAGACTGTAGTCATTATACGTGTATAAGTGCAGAGCTGAATGGGGTGAACAGAAAGTAATTACTGGTGGAGGAGTGGAGTCTCTATGGGGTTTTCAATAACAGGCAAGCTCTGTGGAGGGAACTCCCCTATTTAAAGACCCTTTTGTGTGCTCTTCTACTCTGAATAACGCAACTTTCTTGAGCTAAGGCCACGATGACTTCGCACAATGACTCTCTCTCATAGTTCATTTAATAGGTGGGTTATTAGTGTGATCATATTCATGTATTGTTTTGCCTGAAAATTTTGGACACATATATAAGTTCTCTCAGGTAGATGGGATAAAGGATAAAGACAAGTACAACAAGGGAAAAAAAAGGAAATACTAATATTTCAGTATCAAATAATACAACCCCAAATCAGAAAAAGTTGGGACAGGGGGAAAATGTTAATAAAAAAAGAAAAAAGCAAGTTATACATTGTCCTCAAATTTAATAGCATAGCAGACAGAATGAACAAAAATAATTAATGGGTTTTTTTGTCAACATCATTTGATTTGTAAATAAATATCCATTCTTGCCATTCAGCCCTGCAAAAGATTTCTAAAAAAGTTGGGACAGTACAGCATTTACCACTTTGTACAGTTCTCATGTCTTTTAACAACACTTAAAAGACATTTAAGCATTGAAGAAATCAAGTGACTAAGTTTTGCAGGTGTTCGTTTGTCCCATTTTTCCTACAAACAACATTTTAGGTGCGCAACAGTACGGAGTCTTCGTTGACGCATTTTTCGTTTCAAAATGCACCAAACATTCTCTATAGGAGATAAATCAGGGCTGCAGACAGGCCAGTCAAGAATCCGCACCCTCTCCTTACACAGCCGTGCCTTTGTTATGCATGTAGTATGTGGTTTGGCATTGTCTTGCTGAAATAAGCATGAGTGTCCCTGGAAAAGACGTCGTCTTGAAGGCAGCATTTGTTCCTCAAAAACTGAGATATACTTCTAAGCAATGATGGTGCCATCGCAGAAGTGCAAGTTACCTTTGCCAAAGGCATTGGCACAACCCCATACCATGGCAGACCCTGGTTTTTGGACTTGTATCTGGTAACAGTCTGGATGGTCCTTTTCCTCTTTGGTCTGCAGCACACGGCATCCATTTCTTCCAAAAAAGATGTGAAAAACCGGTTCTTCTGACCAAAATACCCATTTCCACGGCACAATGGACCATTCCAGATGCATCTGAGTCTCTCAGTGTGTTTTACAATTAATCAGCTTTTGTTTCAATGCCTCTATGTAAATCATCTCTGTTCTAAATAAAAAAAAATTGTATCACACCACAGTCAAAACACATTCCATCACATTTTATAACTTGGGCTACACTGCTGTAGCACAAACAGATAAAGTGTCTTTTACATTACTGCCCCTTAAAGCATCCTACACTCTAACAAGATAAGTTCTAAACTCTTAAATCTAAGGAGCTTTCCACTGGTGCAGTGCATAAGCCTTAGGATTAAGAAGTTCAAACTACTAAGGAGCGTCGATGTAAGCAGTAAAGCAGGAAAAGTTGTGTTGTAGCTCTAGAAGCAAACTTGACTGAAGCCCTAAATGAGAAAGGAACAGTGGGTGTTTTAAGCATAATCACTAGTGTCTTAATTTCTATTCTGTCTCATCAAAGACTCTCATCATAAATCCTGCAGTGTAGTTCAAACCTAGTCTCGTAGAATTAGTGGAGTGTCAAAAGTAAATCAAATTCCCTACACACTTCCAGACACTTTGGCTTAAACTAAAGTTAATTGGCCCCTTATAGTCACATGTGAGCACAGCACAGCTCAGCACACAGTTTGTACAAACCGAAATACTTTGTCTGCATTTAACCCATTCACCAAGTGAAGTAGGGGACTGCCACCATCCAAGGGCGCCTGAGGAGCAGTGTGTGGGGACGGTACCTTGCTCAAGGGTACGTTAGTAATGACATTAGCAGTGTTGGGATTTGCACTCAAACATAGTTCTATCAAACATTAAAGTAGTTCTTCTACCAACATTACAGTAGTAGTTTTATCAAAAATTACAGTAGTAGTTCTATCAAACATTAATATTGCTCACGACTAATGTAATTTAATACCAACAAATTAGCATTTGCTACATTTTCTGCATTTATATGTCTTTGCATTTGTGTATGCGAGAGAGATGCACATAAGAGTGACTGATTTAGAAAAAGTCTGAGATTTCAAAAGCAGATACAGAGAACAGTGGGATGATTTCTACACTAATGTAAATCACTGTCATGTTTTTGTGCCACACATGCAACTGTTTGCAGTTTTGATGGTCTCAGATCTGCTTCCACATCCAACAAACACATGCACACAACCAAACATGTGCTAAAGTATCCTGGTATTCAGTCACAATGTATTTACTGAACTGCAACCTATACAAGGTTCACACGTCCATATTTAATTGAAAACAACTGAAATATTGGGACCAAGTCAAGACGCTTTATTATTTTTTCAGAGGTCACAGGTCAACACTGCATTTTGCTTTTAATTTTCACACAAAACAGAATTTAGGTTAAAAGTGTGAATCCTGAACTTTTAATTGACGCCAAATCTTTTATGGTACTAGATAATATATTTTACCACACTTTGCATTTGGTGAAAGATTATGACTGCATCTACAGCCCTGTCATGCAAAAAAAAAAAAGACATCTGCCTCACTTTTAACACACACACACACACACACACACACACAGAACGTAAGTCAAATATGTAAATGATGTAATTTATTATGTAAGTATGTAATTTATTATTTAAGCACTTCATTGTATTTATGTAACATGCTCAGGATTAATCATATGTATTTTGTGCTTCAGTGCACAATGGGAAGCCCATGATACAGCTGTTCAAAATGCCCTTTTGTTTTACAAGTACAAGTATCTTAGGGGGAAATGAGACTAATTATACACCAGGTTTCATCTTATTATAGAGAAGTGTATGCAACTTTACATTTATGTGTACATTTTTGTAGAAGATGTGTTTGGACTATAAATGTCATGTCCACCGAACACAATATATATATTTATATGTATATGTAAATACAAACACACAAACACACAAACACACACACACACACACAAACATATATATATACTATATTGCTAAAAGTAATTTCTCACCAGCCTTTGCATTCCTATGAACATAGGTGATATCACATTCTTAATCAGGGGGTTTAATATGATGTCAGCCCACCTTCTGCAGATATAAGAGCTTCAACTGTTTTGGCCAAGCTCTCCACAAGGTTATGGAGTGTCTTCCAAAAGCACATTTGTGAGGTCAGACACTGATGTTGGACAAGATGGCCTGGGTCACAGTCTCCCCTCTAATTCATGCCATACGTGTTCTATTGGGTTGAGGTCAGGACTCCCTCACACCAAACTCCCTCATCCATGTCTTTACGGACCTTGCTTTGTGCACTGGTGTACAGTCTTGTTGGAACATGAAGGGGCTGTCCCCACATTTTTCCACAAAGTTGGGAGCATGAAATTTTCCAAAATCCCATGGTATTGTAAAGCATTCAGCGTTCCTTTCCCTGGAACTGAGGGGCCAAGCCCAGCTCCTGAAAAACAAGTCAGACAAGCACCATGGAGATGCGTGATTCATCACTCTAGAGAATGTGTATCCACTGCTCTAGAGTCCAGTGGCAGAGTGCTTTACATCACTGCATCTGACACTTTGCATTGCACTTGGTTTTGTAAAGCTTGGAAACAGCTGCTCGGCCATAACTCATTCCATAAAGCTTTCTATGCTGTTCTTGAGCTAATCTGAAGGACACATGAAGTTTGCAGGTCTGTAGCGCCAGACTCTGGAGAAGGTTGGTGACCTCTGCGTACTATTGGCCTCAGCATCTGCTGACCATGCTCGGTCAGTTTACATGGCCTATTACTTCATGACTGTCGGTCCCAATAGCTTCCACTTTGCTATAATGTCACTGACAGTTGACTGTGTAATATTTAGTGGCAAGGAAATTTCATGACTGGGCTTGCACAGGTGGCATCATATCACGCGTGACCCACTCTTTCACAAATGTTTGTAGAAGCAGTCTTCCTGTCCAGGTGCTTGAAGTTACACCTGTGGCCATGGAAGTGAATGGAACACCTCAGATATATATGGTAGATAGATAGATATATAGATAGATATGTATATCATATAGTGCATGGCCTGACAAACTTGTGTGTAATGTAAGTACACAGTAGAGGGTTTTTGAGTGTGTACTGCATGCTGTGTGGGGGTTTGTCCAGAACAGCCGGCCTCTAAAACCGCAGGGAGTGAATCACTGTTCCTTGATGGCCATTCTATGAGCAAGCCCTTGATACATCCAGAGGGCCTAAGGGTAACTCTCCTCTTTCATAACACACATACGAGTACAATTCTCTGCCATACACACATACCACTCTGTTACTAATGCCAACTATACATTGAAAGAATGAAAGAATTAAATACATTAAACATAATTACTTTGCAAATACATTCTACAAATACTAATTCAGGATCTCTTGGGCGATTATTTAAGCAACACTTTTATTCTACCCACGCTGAGGCTAATACTAATGCATTCATCAAATGCAACAATTGACAACCTGGTTTAGAATAACAGAGAAAAATATCACTCACCTTTATAATTTTGCAAATACAGTCAAATGAATCTGAAAATTGGTTCAGCAGCTAATAAATAATTAAACATTCGAATTTATTAGTAGGGTAGGGCTTAATGGAACAAGTCAGCACTCAAACACTTGATCTGTTCGCTGTGATTGTACACTGCATGTTGTACAATCTCTAGCAATGCATGTAATAGTTACAGGAGGTATAAGGAAACATGTTCTGTCCAAAAACAGACTTTGTATGCACAAAAAGGAATATTTTCCTTGGTGCTTATTGGTGACCTGGTCAACTAATTCTTCATCCATACGACACACTCAGTAATAAGGTCTAGAGCTGAATTATATTAGGGAAAATCTTGCAATATTTCAGATATTTATAATACCTGGGGAAAAAAAGCTATTCTAAAAAGAAGCTAATATCAGTTTCACAGAGGACAGTTTTAAACAAAGATCTCAGAACATATTCTGGCTACATGATATACCAAAAATACATTGATACATACATACAAACAAACAAACAAATAAATACATTCTGCTACCCATTGCAATATCCCTTGCAATAAAATTACACTAGTGAAGCCAGAAAAACATTCAGATTGATTGGGGCAGTGGACACCAACCCTGCCCCTATTGAGCTTACCCACCGGAACCACTGACTTGATTTTAAGAAGTCCTGATTTAGCTGATTGGGGTGTGTTGGGCTGAAGGTGAAACCTGCAGATCTTCAGGACAGCTGGTAACCACTGGGTTAGAGGCTCATTTGCATGTAGCAAATTTCTGTGATCCCAATATTAGGACACAAGTGTGTGATGCAAAGTTCTTTTCTAATATTATGAAATTCTATTGAGGAGAATACCAAAAATAAAAAGACATGTCTTTTTAAAGGTGACCCTTCGCACACGCCTGAGAAAAACGTTATTTGGGGTCTGACATATGACATGCTTTAAAGTTTGCTTATATTTGCATTTTAGGCAAAAATGTTGACACAGAAGTCACTTTTGGTTAACTCAGGATTAAAAGTTGTTTGTGTAAAGAATCTCCTCTGACAGAGGAATTAGGTGTGGACCGGCCTTCAGTGGCAAATGCACTTAAGGAAGTCAAAGACTGGGAAGTCTTTAGAATAAGACTGAAGGAATTTCCTCAGCATTTGGTTTGCGCATGTGTGTCCTGTTGCCACCCCACATTCTTCTGCACTTTACCCCTCCTTTACCTTCTACTCTCTCTCTCTCTCTGAGTTGAGAGGAGATGGCAATGTGAGGTGGCATGGCTCTAGGCTCTGTGTGGGGTTATGTGGAATCTCTGTGCGATTGTGTGCACTGACCCCTTTTCTGCAGCTTAGTATACGCTCTACTCGTCATCATCATCCTCATACTCATCATCACGCGTGACTCCACTCAGCTCACAGATGGATAGGGGGTTAAGATAAGGCAGACCAGGGCCCACCATCTACTGTCTTCCTGCTACAGCGTAAACAGGCATCTTCGACTCAACACATGAACATATACATTCATGTGTATGCTTACTATAACTGTTGAAGAAATACATTGAGTACCACTCAGAAGTGCATACATGTGTCTGTGCAATCTGAGAGTATGGTAACAAAAAAATGTCCCACTGAAGCCCCGCCCCTCCGGCTGCCTCAGCAGTTGGCAGGGAAATCTGGAAGCTCAAAGGGTCAGCGGGCAACACAGAAATAAAAAAACACACACACACGGACGCAATCTAAAATATGTGTACTACAGCAAGCTAAACGAAAGGTATAACTACCGAAGGCTGAGCAGCTGGAGTCATAACTAAAAGAAATTACAACACAATTAGATGCATAAGCCAAGAGTCACTCACGTGGGGTTTTTAAAGTGTCACTCCTCCAAGCAAAAATATTCAATCAATAGCGGGACCTGTAGTTGGTATATTTCAGTCAGAAAAATAGCAGGTGTAGGATTTAACTCAAAAACTGCATTCTAAGAATACCTGAGAATTGAACTGAGGGAGCTTATTAAGTTTCGGTTAATTCCAAAGACCTGCAGCCTTGCACCAACATGTCATCTTCTAGTGCACAAATACACATCAGTCACTTTTACCATCCTAAACACAGCATCCTTAATAATACTCTATACTCATCTTATCTCTATACTGGCCACAAAATATCCTTTGGGGATTTCTTTGTGAATGTTTGAGCATGATCTCTCGAGAGCTTTCTTAACACGCTCTTCATGCTACAATGACTTTGAACTTCAATGCAAATTTTGCACTGTGCACTCTACTATACATCCGAGGACCAGGAGCTATAGATGTGTGGGAGCCAATGAAGAGAAGAGAAAAGAAACAAGCCACAGAGGAAAAGAAAAGCAGAAGCAAACTGCTATCAAGAGGATGCTGACATCAGCAGGTTCTGTAAACAAGCCCCCCGCCACATTCTTTTAAATAAACATTATTAAACAAAAAGGGTTTGAGGAAAACTCCTAATATAACCTATAAATCACATATCTTTATATCATACTAAAATATCTGAACATTCACATCTCCTATTTACAAAAGCCCAGGTTCTTCAGAAATATTTACATAACATTATTGGCATATTTCTTTCTAATAAGATTGCAATCCAGTGATGCAAGAAAACGAAATTTTGCTTAATTCAAAACTGAAATAAAAAAAACAAACAAAAAACCCCCAGCTTGCATTCAATAAGTTTATGAAAATTATTATATTATATAGGTTATCTAAAACAAAACACTATCCTTCTTTAGGTAATACTGTATATTGCTTTTTGTCTTTTTTGTCATTTCAAACACAACAGCAACATCTGGAAACAGCATATTTGCAATAAACTTTCCTTTCATATGAAGCAGAATGTTTTTTTCATATGGCATCAAACTTGAAGATGAAGAGGTGTGTTTTCCATCTCTGGATGTTAATGAACAGTGAGTACAAATAGCTCATCTTGTCTGTCATAGAAATAGTGAAATTATTATGTAAAGCTGACTTAGTGGATATCTGCAGATCTGCACAAACTGTTATCAAGTGAACCTGTGCTAACCAGCACAATACATCAAACAAAACAGAAAGCATCTGCCATTTCTTTCTCCAAATCTCTGTTTCACCTTATATGGTGTGGTGGAATGTAACTGCTATTGTAAGTGGCAGAAGAAATGGTTCAATAACAAAGACCAAAAGCATTTTCTCATTGCATAAAATGCAGGAAGCAAATAACATTTTATACACTCTTTCTTCTTTTTCATTTTCTGGTAAAACCTTAATGGCCATGTTTTCTCTTTCTCTGTTTCTCTCTGAATGTTAGTTGGACATGTGCTGAACCCTGACATGTTCACATGTTATATTATAAGGAGATCCATTTAAGTACTGAAGTTAAGGGTACAGGAATGTGAAGGGTGGAGGTGACATTAGAATCTGAAACTAAACTCAACTCTTCTGAAGCCCAAGAAAATCTCAAGGAAAAGCTAAAGCTAAAGCATTTCTCCATCAACCTGTATCTCATTCTGGGTTTGTTAATGCATGTTAGTGCTGCGCTGAAAATTGATCCCCATCTCCATCCGCATGCACATGCACACGCACACGCACACACGCACACACACACACACACACACACACACACACACAGGTCTACTGCATGGCAGTGGAAATAAGGGTGGCTTGTTAAGGGAGTGAATCTCCTAGCTCCAGCATACCGTGAAGAAGGGAACAACGTTGGTTCCAGCCTGGCAGTCTTGCTATCCACTCTGCCTCTAATTAGCGCCCAATTTTAAATAGTCAGTTTACACAGAGACTGAGGGAGATATGGTGATTGTGAGGCTGTGCTATATTTTAGTCATATCTTTAGTTCACCTGCCCCTAAATCTTCCACCTACCCCTAATATAGCTGTTTACCCCAAACATATTTGCTGTTCTGTGTTTAAGTTTTTAAGCCATTGTGGCCAACAATAATGGAGTTGTACACCTTACTACTAGGCACGTCGATTGTACAGTGCTTAAGTCATCACTCTCAGTGCTCAAGTCATCACACTCTCTAAAAGAGATGCTTATGTAGTTTTGACATCATATAAAATAATGGCAATCATACAAATGCATATAAGAATACCATAAGCATAATGTTGCCCTGGATAATAATATGTGACATAACATGTAAATGTACAAGGCAGCTTGTTATTGGTTAGATATTTTAGCCTAAAACTAGAGAGAAACTGTATAGCTGGGTATTGGAATGTGGCTGGCTTGTGTATATTTGATCTTTTGCAATAGTATTGCTTCAAGTTAATGAGAAACGTGCAGACAGACGAATGCGCAAGATACATTGTATCTACACATACTTTAAATCTATCCACCTATTGCAAAATAAAGTTACAGTAATAAGTAATACACATGTATCTCCCATATTTATAAGCTATGAATGAACTAATCCTCTGTGACAAGTTGCTTACAATATTCTTGCCATGAATTTTTTCACTGATGAATCACTTGATTAGCGTGCAGCTTTGCTGTCTCTGGCGGCTAGAGTAAACATGTTATGCACATACTCAGACAAACTGTGCATAAGGAAAGAAAAACCCACCCATATCTACAGTACACACTCACAATGGCGGTACAGGAGTGATTTAGTCTATCTTTTGACACAGTAACACATGGCACATGTGGCATTACACTGTATTCAAGAAAGGCTACTATCTTGCTAGACTCAAACAAATGCTGCTCTACCCATCATCAACAAGTCGACGAATCAACCAATGCCAAGACTTACACTCCCTACAACAACACAACATCTCACACATCTCGCCAAGAGCAGCACAGGCTGTGGGACCAAAGCCTGGTAAAAGTTGATGTAGCAATCTGAGCTCCAGAGCTGTCCCGAGAGAAAAGCGTACCTTGCATCCGAACATCAAAGACAGGGTGTTGTCGTGGCAGGCAACTTTGCAGTGGCAGAGCATGGGCGAGAAGCAGTCTTGGTTTTTCACAATGGGAGACATTCCACTAGCGGCGTGTTCAAGAAAGTGTGCCTTTAGCTCCGGGACCACTGACGTCGAGAAAAAGCAAAAAGCACGCACATCCAGCCGGCAAGAGATGCTTCACTCCTCACTGAGCAAAGGGTCCGCCTCACACACACACATACACACACACACACACAAAGCCTGGATGCATCCACTGCTCATCTCTTTCTCACTTCCCAGCATTTTAAATAATCTCTCTCTCTCTCTCTCTCTCTCTCTCTCTCTCTCTCTCTCTCTCTCTCTCTCTCTCTCTCTCTCTCTCT
>JBBMFX010000033.1:6318958-6339172 GCA_037832545.1 Rhabdalestes septentrionalis | reverse complement strand
TATTAACATTAAATATGTGGTGTCAATATTATTTCCAACTGAAAAATGCTGTATTCCGGAGTTTACGTATTTATCCAATAGTTTTATAACTGCCATTATGGGAAGTTAAGAGTGAAGCTCCACTCTCCAGCAGTCTGCAGCTAGACGCGTTTGGTTTTGCAGGGATTGATGTCAAGTGTAAAAAAATTTTTTAAATTCTTTCGAATACTCAAATCTCAAAATGAAAACTCGAATGCCATCCCACCGAACGAATACTCGAATATTCGAGTATTCTGTTACAGCCCTAGATAGGACAAAGAACTTTAATCTGACAAAATATCAAAAGTCATACTGCATGCAGTGCAAATATCTATAAATTATTTAACCAAAGAGTTACTAATAAAAGTACAGAGGCAACAAAATCTTTTCACTCTTATCCTATTGGGCAAATCACCGCATTGACACCACACCAACATTAGACGCATCACTTTCTACCAACCATGTCAAAATATACAGAGACGAAGCCCACTGTGGTAATGACGCAAAGTTCTTTAGTGTGTTCACAAAATTGCAACATAAGACCAAAACTAACAGGAACAAATGTACTCAATATAACAAAAATAGGTATAACTAAATTTGTTGCTTGATTAGCTGTTGCTATGGTGCTAAACTGCCCCCACAAATAACATTTTACCGTAGAAAATGACCAGTTTTCTGCTGCCTCCCAATGAACATGAGTTAGGATGATAGCTTAACTAGACTAGCAATCATAGTAAGGCCAAGGCTGAACAAGAAAAATACAAGAAATGTATTTTTTTAAAATAATAGTACAACAGTACAGAGGCTCACACAGCAATATCTGCAAGTGCTGGAGATGTTACAGATGGATGCTAGACTTGCTAGCACATACACTGAGAGCATATCATTATACAGCCTACTAATTCCAGAGAGCCGAAGAGCAGGAGAAAGAGCAATAGTGAAGCTAAACACATACCCTCTCTTATTCTGTTCCTGTTCAGTTTTTCCTAAACGCCCACACACAGACATACAGCCACCCCCAACAGTACATCCATGCGCGCACACACACACACACACACACACACACACACACACACACACGAACACCCACAAACACACACACACACACACACCCACCCCCTCATCCTAACAGACCTACACATGCATGCACAAACACAGCTACCCACATAAGCATCCCAAATGCAGCACAGCTGCGCAAAGCTACCCACACAAACACACAAAAATCTCAGAGCAACAAACACACAGTGCATCATCATCACATTTCTCTTAACTGCTTTACCACACTGAGCACGCCATCTCACATGAACACAGACACACACAGACACATTTTCAGCCTTCCTCTCTCTATTGCTAAAGCATATCCACCTCTGCAATTTTATTGCACACTGGCAGTCTAATCCACAGGAAGCACACAGAGATAAAACCATTAGGAGCTGCAGCAGATTTACGCTACTGACAGACAGTTCCTTCTTGCAAAGAAAAACAACTGACAGCTAAAATCCACACATGATAACATAAAATCACTAAAAATACAGTATTTCAAAATTGAACAGATTATGTATTTCAAAATGTATTACTAAAGGGCTAAGATTTAAAAAGGCATTTTGTACAGATGAGGGAATATGTCTTTTAACTATTATAAAATGGACCCTTTTGTGAACACAACATGGCAGACAGTTTGAAGAGTGTAAAACTCCTTCTCTTAATCCATTCACCAAGTGAAGCAGGGGGTTACCAAAAAGAAGGGGCGCCAAGGGAGCAGTGTGTGGGAATGGCACCTTGCTCAAGGGTACATCAGTGATGACACTAGCAGTGCTGGGATGCAAACCCACAACTTTTTGATTGCAGGGGCAACTCCCTAACCACTGGTTTCGAACGGCAAGTGATAAGCAAATCCCTTTTATTAAATTTGCTTACATTATACAATCAAAAGAAATGGCACTGTTTGTGCTTGTAAACCTCATTCACTCTCACTTTTGACAGTAACATGTAATAAGCACTGTAGATTTAAGAAAAGATCTAACAATAACATTGTTTAACTTGACATTTATGCCTCAATAAATAAAGTGCCTCTGTTTAAAGTGCAACAGAACAAGACACTGAAACATCAAAATGAATGAGGTAAAAATTAGACGTCCTGAAAATACAACCTAGTGTGAAAAATGGCACTGTCTTCTACGAGTTGCTTAAATCTTGGTACAAAAGTTGTGGCTGTCAGACAGAGTAACCGTGTTAAATGTTCATTGGTCAAGCAGCTGCAATATGAGCATTTTATCACATTCATTGCTGAGGATGCAGCCTCACAACAATATGTGGAATCAAACACTGTGAATATAAAGATTGCTACTTTCTGGAGGTTGGGAATATTTGCAGCCGTGACTCATAATGAAGCAGGTATGTCGTTCAATTTTGCTCAAAGGACTGCATGTGAATGCCTACTTGCCTTCGCGGACTTGCTAATGTGGATGCGAAGCCTGAGAATTAAAAAAACACGAACGTTGCGTCATATGTACGCTGACTGACACTGTTGCTGCAGTTAATCTCAGGCCATGATCACTTTAAAAATCTAAAATATGTTACATTTTACAAAACAAACAATTTATTGAAACATACACTTAACTGCCTTGCGTCAATGCATTCATAATACTACAGTTAGGTCCGAATTGCTGGTCTTAAACTTTGGCCTATCATAATGCTATTAATTATACCAGAAGTCCCCAACCACCAGGCTGCTGGTCTCAGTCCATCAGTCATTTAGTAAAGGGCAGCACAGAAAGTCAAAATAAAAAATACTTTATTTATCTGAAAGATCTTTGAATTTGGAAAAAAAAAGCTTGTCTCTGTTATGTGATATGGTACATCAAAAAATGTAGCCCACAAGCTAGCAAAAATGAGTAAAAACAAACACACTTTTTTCAGCTATACCTATACTGGTCTGTGAAAATATTGTTTCACAAGAAACTGGTCTGTGGTTCAAAGCAAGTTGGGGGCCACTGAATGATACAGTCAATTAAATTGCACAATGTTCAGTGAAAGTACTTAAATACAGTCTCCATCAAGGACGCACATTATGCCTAAATCCCGCAGAGGATAATTTATGGGTTATAGAATAATTTATGCGAGCAGTGGCAAGAGCAACAGTGAAAAATGTATTGCTAAGAATTTTTATGAAGTCCCTACTATTCATTCACAAAAGATAAAATGCCTTTTTGGCCAAAAACTGCTTCAAAAGAACAGTGTTTATCTGGAGCCAGAAAAAGGCCTAGCTCTGTGAAATACTGCCAGATTTTGACACCAGCAGCAGGCTGACCAGACCTCATTCACACAGAGCCATCCATGACCGTACAAAAGTATATCAGTACAGCATTTGTTCAGTTTAAATTGAATACGTCATCTTTTTTTTTCCAAAATTGAAACCAAATGGCAGACTCTAATTATGCAGCACTGCTTCAATGTTCATTCAGAGAGTGCCTGAGAAAAGCCTTTACTGCCAGCCAAAATGTTTAGTAGTATCTTACTAAAATGTTTTGTTTATCTTTTTCACTTATAAACTCAAATTGGTCAAAAACCAAAACCAAACAAATGCAATACATATTTCATGTTTCTCACATGAACCATGCATCATGTACGCATTGAGAAAATAAATGTTGGTTTAAAATAATATCTTTTTTGTGACAGCTACACCAAGCACTTGCGAAAGTACTAAAAATATTACATTTTTTGGTACAAATGTTATTTTTTACAGGTTTGTGTAAGGTTTTGTAAACTCAAACAAATTCGTAACCTACCTACTACATCAAACACATCCAGATTTTTATGACTGTAAACAAATTGTGGGCCAGATTTGGTAAGATGTTAAATAATGTGAACTAATTGCATGCGCAGTGCACTAAACTACATACACAGGCAGTACAAAAAAAGGTGGAGAAAGCAATATGTGAATACGTTTTTTGCGAATGCAAACTGGACTCAATAGCCACGAACATCTGCTGGTTGAAGAATACCCTAAGCCAAAAAATGCTAGAAATAGGAACATACAGCACTGACAAAACATTTGTCATTCAGGGTTAGTATCTGCAAGTAGTAAATTTAACTTTCATCCAGCCTTTTGTACCCATTGGAAGGAATTCACCCAAAATCACACTTACATAAAGGCTGAGGCACAAATCAGATTACATACTGTAATTTGCATCTGTGAAAAATATGGAAAATCAGTCCAAAAATGTCTAGTGCTACTTTAAGGTTTCACCCGGTCAAAAGGCTTCACTCGAAAACCATAGACACTGTTTCAAATATATAATATTCTCCTTCAGAATAGTTGTTTCAGCAGCCTGGAGGAAAGTAGTTGTTTAGTTTAGCCGCTGGTAATCAGCAGAATGCTAATAATGAAGAAAACACCACAGGAAGACCACTTTTCAATAATACTGACAAAAGGTGTTGTGTGAAAGAAGCAATGGGATAACATTTTTTTAAAGTGATTTTATAGTTTGCCATAACACAAATGTGCAATACTGTATAGCACTGAATACAGAAACCTTCACTTTGTATGTAGTCTTTGCTAATCATGAAGTTTTTTGTGAACACCGCATCATGAAAGTGACCATTCTGTCATACATGAACACACCACAGCACGCAGTGTGAAAAATCCCTATAGGATGTTTGCAATGTTATGTCACCACTAAAATAACTGTATATTCCCTTGTCAACACTGGGTGTAATACATGTGTCAGGACATTTGATTTTAGAAGTGGAACGGCTTCACCCAGTGAACAGCCCATGCATCAACTAGAGTGGGGTGAAATTCCAACACTGTACAGCAGCGGAACTGCCCTCATTGGAGTGATGAAGCACCACTGAACACCTTTGGAATTTGAGTGCTTTTAAGAGCCAGGCCTAATCAGCCTACATCAGAATCAGACCTCACCAAAGCTCTTCTGGCTGAATGCAATCTACTTCACAAATATGCCAATATAGTGCCTGTAATTTGCTGTATGTATGATCAAAAAAAAATTGTCTGATAGAATATATCATGTTTCAGTTTTTAGATATGAGATGTCATCAGGCAAGAGTCACATTGCTCTTCCACCCTCTTCAGTATCAACCCTTAGTATCAGTATCAACCCGTATGAACTGCTGGAGATTCACATCTCACTGCCTCAAGCTTCAGGTATCATCACCAACATTCATACCTGAGGCATGCATTGTAAAGCTAAGTAAAAAAATAACTACTGGAGTTTATTAAGTTTTGAATTTGAATACAAGATATTTGACTGGCCAGTTACAATGCTGCAATGTCCAAAGTGAATAAAATTATAATATACTTTACATTTGGATACATTCAGCCTTGTGTGAAAAAGAATATTCAATTCATGAAAATGTAGTGTTCTGTATTAGTATTATTATTCTAAAATATAGTAGCAACATTAAACTCTTCTGTAACTTCACAACAAAAAGTTTTTTTGAAGAAAAACATCAAAGCCAGAAGAAAGAGAGAGTAAGAGAGAGAGAGAGAGAGTAATAAGATTTGGACTGCAGCCCTTACTCCACACTCTAACAGAGACTAGCGGTTAGGTGCTAACCACTGATCTAGCTCGCCATCTGCCAGTGCAGGTTGGAAAACTCATGTAACTTCGAAGAAAGACTCCTTGTTGCTGAGAACAAAAGAGACTTCTCTCACGCATTAGACATAATTGCATGCATTGCGTTGCATGCTCCGAACCTGTCAAAGGATTTTTCATAAGCTACACACTAACACTTGTACTTTGATGCCTGAATATGTCATCTCTTTTAGCTCTGATAACCTTGTCTCATGCATTTCTTTGCAAAGATGAAAGGAGTGCTAAATCCTTTGGAAAATAAGCCACAATCTCACCGGCTCGGGAAGGCACCGGCGTAACATTTCACAGATGCCGGAGCCATCTGCAACTCCATGAACATTGTAAAACACATGGCTAAAACAGCATACAAGCACACACACACACACACACACACACACACACACACACACACACACACACACACACACACACACACACACACACACGGGGCCACTCCTCTCCTACCTTTACATTTGTCCTCAGAGCACAATAACATGCAAAGAACATTGCAGTTATTGTGTGTCATAAAGACTGTCCCGTAGGAGCTTCTCGAGAGAGAGAGTGAAAGAGAAAGAAGAAGTAGAAGAGGAGGAAGTGAGAGGAGGAGGAAGAAAAAGAAGAAGAGAGGAAAGGGGGTGAGAGGGGGGTCAGAAGCGGATCACATCCCGCGACGTGTGTCAGCTTCTCTCGCTCTTCTGCAGCTGTGTGTTCTGCTATCGATCTCTTGTGGCTTCAGACTCCAGCACACACATGGTCGGCAAGCTGTGCCGTGCTTTATTGCCGGAGCTTGTACTTTAGCCAAAAAATGGTCAGGGCTGAGAGCTATGGCAAGGGAAATCTTTCAAACTCCCCCTTTTTCTCACTCTCTCTCTTTCACTCTCTCTCTGTCTCCATTTCGCTCCAGGAACGGGCGGATGTAGGAGGACTTCAAAGGAGGACTTGTTACTCCAAGCTGCGGAGCTGCATCAAACTCAACACATGATCAGCACTGCAATGGGGAGGAAGATGTATTACACTGGGGAGAGGCAGTCTGCATTTTCAGCATTTAGACACCTCTGCAAGCACACATAGAGAACCCCACACAGCTGTTATGTAATTGTCCTCCAACTCCTGTGTCTCCAGCGGTAAGATATCTGCTCTGTTTGGCTGCTGGAACGAGGCGCTTGTGCTTCTGTGGAGCCTTTCAAGCTCCCCTTCTAATGCCACTGGACAGCTGCATGTTTATTCATCTCTAATGCAGGCTTCAGTCCTCAGAAATGGTCCCCATCCACTAGGCAAATGCATGGGTTGTGCTCTGTCTATATGCATATTTTATGCATAGGCATTCAAATCTGTACAGATACATTAGGCACACAGCAAGGCAAAATATAAAGAGTGAATGCAGTCTGACAATCATTAAATCACCAGTTAAGAATCTTCATTTAGAAATTCTCCCCACAAAAATAATAATTAGCAAGGACTGTAATGCAGGATCTTTACCACAAATGACCAACCTAAATATCCACGGCTATACAGCATATAATGGTTGCACTTATTACAAGTATATGAATAAAGTATGGTAATCTAGTGTAGCTCTCAGAACTCAACACCTTCCTGCATAAGGGCTGCAAGTCCACTAGGGGGCGCAACTCAGTAAATGTCTCTTCGTCTCTCTGTCTGTCACTGTACAATCATAACCTGACTACTTGCATCACTGTCTGCTTTTTGTATGTATAAGCACACAGACACACATACTCACACACACACACACACACACACACACTCACACTCACACTCACACTCACACTCACACAAACTCTCACACACACATATCAGGAGGGCTGCTAAGGGCGGCCTGTTCCACACTGATGTTCCTTATGAGTGTATGAGGTTTAGATGGGAGTGGATAAACCCGTAGTAGATTTCATGTAACTGTCTGTAACTGCCTGCTTCTCTGACCTGAATCCCCTCTTTCAATTGGTTTGTAAAGATGTTTGCAAAGCCATTGCACAAACTGCACTGTTAGTAGTCTTTCAAGTCAGTATGAGTGATGATTTTTTAATTATGTGAGCAAAATGATTTCAGAAGGTCAAACTGAAGAGGAGTGGGTTAGTATTTCTGACCTCAGTGTTTCGGTGCAATAGACTGGAGCCATGCTGTGCTCTGTGCTTTGTGCTGTGTGTATGAGAGTGTATGTGTGTGTGTGTGCTTCACTATGTGTGCTGTGTTGGAAGGAGGCAACATGTAGTGGGAGGAATCAGAGATGCTTTGTAGAATATATTTTTGGTGCCAGTCTCCCTGTTACCACGGTAACTAGTTCTTCTGTGGTCCCTGCTTTACAGTATAGATGAGCAACGGAGAAAGAATAGAGAGAAACGGGAAAGAAAGAACAAGTAGTAGCAGAGTAGAAAGGGGGAGGGGAGTATGGTGGGTCCTGCGAGAGAGTGGGCATGGAGCAACAAAGTAAATTAGTCTGTGCATAATATAAATGTAAGTTACTTTAACAGCTTTCATGCTTGCACGTTTATATTTCCAGTCCCTTGGTTTAGCCCAATTTACAATTTTCTTTTTTTTTTCAGCAGGCCTCCTTTTAATAAGGTTTTTCCTTTAGTCTTATTACATTATTAACCGTCACACTAGATATTTTCTGTCCTTACCTATCTCAATTCTTGACCAAAAATGTACCTGTCCCATGTTTAAACTCTCTAAAACAAACAGTTGAAAATAGTATGGGGTTTAATGTAGCAATTTTGTGGAAAATATATTATATTTTTTAGTTAATAAAAATGTGGAGGATCATTCCAAAACATATTTAGCAGCCGGCAAGCCGACAGGCTCGTAACAGGTCTATTGGCCTATGCAGCATTCTATTATTATTATAAATTTCATGATCATTTTACATGAAATATTTTCTTCAAATTCTTTCAAATGTGTAGAATGAAATTCATTTGCAACCACAAATGCTCAAATGTGTAAAGAATAATTGCAACTGGTTGTACTAGTTGTAAAAATAGGTATAATTTGCTTTGCAAGCTACTGAGTTAGTAAGAGCTAAAATCAGTAGCCATCCCTCCATGTGGTTTTGTATAATCCTAGCTAGACATAACTTGTGATAGCATAGCATCATATTTAATATGGTAAGGAACAGCAGTGTGAGCCTTACAGCAGAGGTGCAGAGAGAAAACCCATCCCATTCCTTTCATTTGTGGAATTAATATTCAAAGGACATGATCTAAAAAACAGATTTAGAGAAGTTGTATAATGATGTTCCACAAATCTTTAAATACATGTTAAATAATGATAACTGTGTCAATATTTTCCTTTTTTTGTCCATGATGTTCCCACATAAGTACCTCTCTAATGGTGCCACCTAAGAATGAACCCCCAGAGCAAAACAAAAGACGCAAATTTCAGCATTGAAGCAGAGTATGCACTAAGGATTGTGGAGGCCGAGTATGAAAGGGGAGGGTGGAGGTGAGAGAAAACAGATGCAAGACAACAGTAGAACTGAAAGAACAAATAAGCTCAAGCCCCATCAGGTTGGTGCTGAAAATAGAACAGATCTGAGGTTAAAAAAAAAAAACCTTAAGATACTTCAGACCACACAGTCATGGGTTTGTTTCTGAGGAGGTGTATGCATAGCCTTTGCTTCCTTTAGTCATAGGTATGTGAGTGCGTGGGGATGTAGTCGGGAGTTGCTTCTGGAGGTCTTCCACACGGACCAGTAACAAGTCCTCTTAGTTAAATGTCAGTGATATTTTGCCCACACTAAAAATCTCTCTTGGCTGTCCTTGGCTCAGAGACGGACAGAAATAGAAAGTGAGAGTGAGCATAAGACCAAATATGTTGCAAACAGGACAAGAGATGTGCAGGCAACACTGCAGCAGAGCCAAGATACTTTAACAAGTATAAATATATCTCCTCCTGGAGTAACTCCTGCTGAACTGGTGAGTCATTCACCCTCTAACATACACACATACACATAAATATACACACACAAGGGCTCCAAAGGCAAAGTTCAGTAATAGGAGCTCATCACTAACATTAGAGCGATAGGTGTGTGTCCATCTACCTCTCCCTCTGTGATTTCACACACAAACAAACATAATTTCAGCACATCACTTCAGGAGTGAATCATGTTTATCATCCAGCAATGTTTTTGTTTCTTTATTTCTAGATTTATGTTTAAAAATGTGCACAATATCAAACGAGTTTCTAGTTTATTGGGTCCATCTTATATCTGCATTAATTAGTACTTTTATCAAACACAGCTATCATACAGCGTCTAGTTGTAGGTCAAAGGTGTCCACTATTAACTGCACAAGCCTGGTAAGGCTGCAGGTTTTCATTGCGGCTAAGCAGGATCAGCTGTTAATTGACTGATTTAATTTATTAATGTAAGTAATTTTCACTGGGATCAATAAATCCACTGGGATCAATAAATCTAAATGTTTGATTTTGAAGTATGAATAAAATACTGTCCAAAGATCTCTAAACAGACTGTTACTTCTCTGTATGCCTGCTTTGGTGCCTAAAAAAGGCACATTTCTGTCACTATTGCACTGGTTTATCATTTCTTCATGCAAAGAAGGACAGTTTCAGTAAAACTCACACCAAAACACATTATAAAATATTAGATATAAACACATTTGACAGCACATCAATTATTCCATGTATTAATAAACACGATCCAAACTTGAACAGACCCAACTGTAAAAAGTATTGCGCCTTTATTTCATCTGCCGTAGTCCGCTGCGCTGTGCATTATGGGATGAGGAGATGTGTTTGTTTACAGTTAGCGCTTTAGCAACATTACCCAACCCTAGCTGAAGATATTGCCCACTTTGCAACAGCTGTAGGATCAAATATTCTGATCCAAGAAATGATAACAAGATTCAAGATTCTTTATGTGCCTATGCTTTGTCTGACATGCAGGATGCCATTACGGAACCCAGTTTTGTACAGTTTGAACAAGGAAGTTTGTGGTTTGTCAATGCGGATAAGGCAACTTTATGGTCATTTATAGAGACAATGACGTTTTTGTCAAGTTCTCCATATCAGTGTGTCACACTGGTCATCCTCACACACACACACACACACACACACACACACACACACACACACACACACACACACACATACACACACTCTCAATGGCTTTGTACACTTGCCTAAAAGTGACAAGGATGGGGGATCAGGAGCCCCCCCTTTCCAGGCTTTGTGGGTCTCAGCCACAGGATGTAAAGATTGAGCAGAAAAGCAGAGCAGACCGGTAGCAGAAGGACAGAGCCATCCTGCAGTGGAAGAGTCGGACCAGAACAAGCCTTACAAACCCAGCCTTCTGCTCCACTGCTTTATCACCTCCACAACTCCAAGATCCAACAGCTGAAACTAAACTTCATCTTCTCTGAACTTCCAAAGCTTTAAGGCCCAAGAACACAGAAAATTTCAAGCTGCATCCAACCCTGTTTCACTCTGAACAACCTGCAACTTTCCTGAGCCCCAGATCACAGCTGAACTCAACCCTCTTGAGACCCAAGATCCGTGAATAAGTATAACTGTTACCATCTCATTTTGATAACTTTGGTGCAAAGGTAATCAAGTACAATGTTACGTGTACTTGATTATTGGGTTGCACTTGTTTTATGAAGCCGCTGTTCAGGATGGTTTGAGTAATTTCTGTTTCAATATCACTACTATTTACATATTTTATTGTTTGTATGTTTTGTGCTTCTCTTATTTTTCTAAAAGAGAAGCTCTTTCTAATAGCGCAATTAAGAAGAGTTTTGAAGGGTTAATTAATACACTCCACCTGAACTAGCTCGCAGGCCGAACAGTTCATGCTGATACTTAATACCCTGCTTAATAGAAAATCCTCAATTACTCAATAATTAATCAAATAATAATTGAATTATTTTCTGTTTGAGAAATATTTAATTGATCTAAAATTGTACCCCTACATTATTATTGGTTTAATATAAAATTAAACCTAAATTCTAAATTTTTATAAAAATTCCTCCACAGCAATGTTACACAATTTGCTACACCAGCCACTACAAGACAACAATGTCTCCTTTTCTGGTTTAGTCATGACCAAAAGAAGTATGAAGGCACCCTTAGTGTTAATGTAAACACATTCATAAAGGCCTGGAGCTTCCTTCCAGGTCAACAAACCAAATCATCTCCTTATGATTTCAGTCAAGACCCCATAACTGCAGGCTGACAGATGAAATGACACTGAAAAAACTCAGTGCTTGACGTTGCACTTGGCTGCATGCCCTTTTCTTGCCATAATGACACAGTGCTTGAAAATAATTAATTGGGTTACAGCAGCAACAGGGTTCTTTAAAAAGAACCAGGAAACAAAGTCACTATGCTCCAAATAGTCCTCACAACTATATGCTCTAGCCTGTCTGTGTGTGTCATATAGCCCAAGCGGCATTCTGGGACAAGTGGTGGCCTTTTCACCGTATAGTTAGAGGGTTGCCATTTGTGTTGTGCACATAAAGGGTCATGCCCTGCACTGCAGCACACACAGATACAGCCCTACAGGCATGATATGGCACACACAAAAAGAATACAGCCTAAGGAAAACATCTGCAAATGGGGATCCCATGACACAGTGTGGCAAAGAGAGCAGAGAAGAGAAGTGTGTGTGTGTGTGTGTGTGTGTGTGTGTGTGTGTGTGTGTGTGTTTTTTGTTTTGTTTTGTTTTTGTTTGTTTTTTTTTTTGGGGGGGGTGCTGCATGTTGAATAAGAACTGCTTCGGAACTTGTGATGTCATGGCTTTAATCCTCTGGCTTAAGTCTAGTCTGGCTTTCAGAGAGCAGCTCTCTCTGCAGTGGAGATAAAGAGAGGCAGATAGAGAGAGAGAGACAGAGAGACACAAAGAGGGAGAGGAAGACAGAAAGAGACAGAGAAAGGGAGAGACAGAGAGAGAGGGAGACAGAAAGAGAAACCAAGAGAGAGACACAGAGAGAGAGAGAGAGAGAGAGAGAGAGAGAGAGAGAGAGAGAGGGAGACGGTGAAGCAAGAGAGAGAGAGAGAGGAGTGACACAATGAGAGAGAGACAGAGAGAGTGATATAGAGAAACAGAGACACACAGTGAGAGAGAGAGACAAAGAGAGCAAGAGAGACAGAGAGAGCGAGAGACAGAGAGAGAGAGGAGAAAAATATACAATAGGTCAGACTACATGACTAGACTAAAGTTCATTCTCCATGCCAAACAAAATAGACTTGCAATTTATTATAGAATTTTTTTTATTTATTTCTGAGAGCTATTTACTGAGCTCTTCGCAACTGCTACATACATGACCATCTTTGTAGAGCGTGAACTCATCTCAGCCTCTTAAGCTTCAGGGAAACTTTCGGTGACAAAAAGAAATACCATGAGATCAAATTATAAAAACAAAACATGCAAACAGTAATGGCTTAAGGAGCCACACACATTGTTCAATAGCAACAGCACGAAAAAAATATGTTTTAATGATAAATGAGTTTCACGTACATGTTTGTCCAGTTCCAGATATAACAGACCACTGGCACAGATTACATCTCAACTTCTCAGTAACACATTGTTATCTGAGTGTGACACTGTAAGCCCTTACCTTAACACTGTAAAAACAAATGGCAGCAATCTAAATTTTTAAATACCACTAATTCATTTCTCACATAATCCACCACTGATTTCTAATGCTTGTAAAAATTCCCTCAGATATAACTCAACAAAGTTTAAAAGCTTGTAAGGATTTCCTTACAAATTTCCTTAAAGATCTGTCATTCCAGTACGGATGTCCTCAGATATACCATCATTTTTTCTAATGACTGAAAAGGATTCTTTCAGCCCCATCATCACCAATTGTAAATGCCATTAAATACTCCCTCATTCATACCATCGCAGGCTTCTAATTCTCTCAGTGAGTTTCTACGTCATATAAAGAGTTTTCAGTCCATTATTACACAGCTGGACACATTAATTGTGTTAATTGTGTGATCCTAGACCCCTACATCTCATTTGTTCCATGTGACAGCCAATTTGTTTTTAGTCAAATGTGCTTACTTCCTTTCAAAAACCCTTAATGACCCCAATTAGCGTGCCAAGACACTAAATATCCCCACAAATTCATGATAATTCATAAACATTCATACCTGGTATATCTGATCTTGGATATCATGATACTTAATGTCATGCTAATCCATGTTCTTCATAACTTCAGGACTTACAAAGGATTGGCTTCTTACTGTACAGTTGTTTCTGGTGCTCATTCCAGTCACTTAAGCAAAGTTATATATCAGAGATTTACACAGAAATACCTGAACTTGAAATTCTCACTAAAAAGGAAAATAATCAAACAACAAGGGCTGAATATTTTAAGTGCCAAGTTTCAGTACTTTAATCGCCTTCAAAAGGTTTTCATTTAATAAAATGCCAGTTCATTACTAGACCACCTTTCAGCAAGAATTCTGCTCCATAGGCCTTGTCTGTATTCCCCTGTCCAAAAGTAGTAGCCGCTCCAGTGACACTTTGAGAAGTCAAGCAGACTGTGTGACAGGTTTTCCTGCTCCTAAGGAGACTCATCTCACCTGGGATGACCATACACACTCACATGGAGAATGCCAAAGAACAGTAAAAGCTACAGGTGTGATACAGCTTGGCTGAATGTAGGATTTAGTAATTCATTTAATGTAAATGGCCGCACTTGAAAGAGCATGATCATCAAATTGCAAGAGCTACATTTTTTAAGTGTTTTCATTCTTAAATTCAGCAATATTAAATTCTATTAACAAAGAGCTCATACATTAGCAGGATGCAGGTCTTCTATGCAAAAAAAGGCCAGGGATTAATTAACAGAATATAATCACATTTAAGCTGCAATCGCAATAATGGTCAGAATTTCCAATTTAATTAACTTTACGATTCCACATTTTGGCTTAGCTCAAGTTGAATTCAATATTTGAGAGAAGAAAGAAGAAACATCAGCACATGTTAGAACTGCTTATTCACAAAAAAAAACTTTTTGTCTCTTGCATCTTCTGATTCTATCAAACAAACAAATGTGGACACATGTGCTCAATGCTGAAAACTGCTATAGACTAGGTGTCTTTACAAACTGTTTTATCACTGTAAAATGTGATTCCTACTAGCATAACAATATCCCTGCACTATCGAAACGAATCATGGCTGTGTGAACATGTGCTTGAAAGTCATTCCTTCCAGACAATGCAGAGCGCCAACATGACTGCAGGTGTATCGCACGCACACACATATGAACACACACACACACACACACACACACACACACACACGGCATACTAAAGATATGCTATTTAACACTATATCTATCAGGGCACAAGCTTGTTGCTCCAAGAGCACAGCCAGTACATTAAAGCCATTATATCTAAACACCTTTTCCTCTCTCATACACAGGCACTGGTGTGCTGTTGTGGAGAGCCTGACCACAAAAACAATCAAAAACATTCCCCAACATGTTTGAGGAGGAGAAATATCAACCTGGACCTGAGATAGCAATCCTGCTATAAATTAACATAAGCCCTGAAACAGTTAACATCAATCTCTTTCATTTCAAAGATTCCATTTAATCGTCCTTAAAATGTTCTTAGCCAAGTTAAAAAAAAAGGCAGTTTCTGATCAGGTGTTGGGTTTCTAATGGGGGCAGTTGGTGGCCAAGTGGCTAGGGTGTTCACCCTGCAATCAGGAAGTTGTGGGTTCGATTCCCAAGACAGATAATCATCTCAGAGGTACCCTGAGCAAGGAACCCCACACACTGCTCACTGGGTGCCATGTTCCTGGCTGCTCACTGCTTCACTTGGTGAATGGGTTAAATGCAGAGGAAGAATCTCATTTGGGTCACATTGTGTGCTGTGGTGTGTTCACATATGACCAAATTTTCACTTTCTCTGTGTTTGTCTCTCTTTCTCTGTTTTTGCCCTTTGTCCCACAAACACATACTCATTCTGTAAATGTTTCTCTAGCAGCAGGTGCTCCAGGAGACACAGTGGAGATTTCCTGGCTTCAAATTTGCAATATATTCCCTGGCACAAGATAAACACACACTACCGAAGAACACAATTTACCAACACTTCCTTATTGCTTTCTGCAAAATCAAAACAAACAACATATTTCATCATGGTGCATAATCGGGCCCTCGCAGCATTTGAGTAAGATTTTAATGATGTAATGTTGTATTTTGTGATTCAGTTAATGTGTGTTATGTGAGTGTTGATGTTTGTTGTAATAACTGACTGTTTAATTTTTACAAACGTTTTTGGAAATTTGAATTTTATTATTTTTTAGCATGATTTGAATGACTAAATTAATTGGAAACAATATTTCACAACATTTGCCTTGCATCTAATAAATGTGGTAGTGATGCAGGGTGTCAAATATTCCATTATAAGATATTGGCTTGTCCAGCAACAAATATTTACATTATATTTGTAAAGTCTATGTAGATTTGAATTTAAGTCTACCTACACATACCTTAATCACTACTGTAAACACACACAGGTTCAGCAACAATATTATCAACAGCGACTTATAGACACACTGGGTTTTAAAAGAATCACTTAAATATGAACATTACATTTTGTTACACTGCAAACCAAAATGAAGACACACACACAGACAATTTAGCTGTGTTTACTCAATGTGGCTTATTACATCGAACTGAAATAAATGAAAGCAACAAAACAGAAAAAAATTAGTCAGATAGATAAAGGATTACCCATTTCTAAAAATGCTAGTTCATTCAATCAGGTGCAACTAATCATCTTGTCCACTACACACCAAGCTGGCAATGATCCACCTGTGATTAACTGTAAACTATTTCATTAGTTGCTATTCCTGGAGCATTCCATTGCTTGACAGTGCACCTGAAGGCAAACAATCAACTATAGGTGCAAAGCACCATCAGAAGATATCAGGGATAAAGTTGAGGACAGGCAGGAGATGGATACAAAACAATTTCAAAGGCTTTATCAGACTTCAGAAGCACAGTAAAGTCTATAATTAACAAGTGAGGATGAAACTGGCCAGAGAGGTTAACAAGAGGCCTATGAACACTTCGAAGCAGTGACACGAATTTAACACCACACCTACAGTAAAGCAGGGGTGGTGGCATCTTGTTGTTGGGTATTTCACTGCTGCAGGGACTAGGGCAATTGACAAGGAAAAATGGATGGGGAAATGTTTTGGCAAAAACCTGCTGCCCTCTGCCAGAAAGATGTCAATGGAAACAGGTAGGACACAGAGGAACCACAGAGTGGCTGAAGAAAAAAAAAGGTGAATGTCCATGCATGGTTTAATGACAGGCCAGATTAAAACCCTATAGAAAATCTACGACTTGAAAACAACAGTTCACCCATGGTCACCATCCAATTTAACTCAGCTTGAACAGTACTTTAAGAATAGTGGGCAAATACTGCACAAGTGCAAAGTTGGTCGAAAAGTATCCGAACAGACTCAAGGCAGCAACTAAAGCAAAATGTTATTCCACAAAGTACTGACATATCTGCAATTCTGATTTTTTTCCCTCTGAACTGTTGTTTTCATGTCTTTCATTGGATCTTTCAAGTTGGATAATATATCACTCGGTCTTGATCATTTACGTTGATACTTTAAACGCAAAGGCTTAATCACAGCAAGTGTACTGTGTTATATACATGGGAAGGATTCAGACAGCTATTGTAAATTAAAACATCAGCATGAGAAAGTATGTGCTTAAACTCTAAAAATCAATAAATAAATCTTGAACAGAATGTGTGGGCATTGTGCAATATTCACAAAGACGCCCCCGTGTGACTAAATGAGATGCTGTATTCGTGGGTGTATGCGAGAGGGTGATTTCAGGCAGCTTAAACATGTGAAACAGACACAAATCAATGAGCCTCTCCCACAGTCAGAGAAAATGACTGAGTGACCTTCAGCTCCTACACCATAAGAGAAGAAAAAAGAGAGAAAAAAGAGAACAGAAGGGAAAGGAAGAGAAGGGAAGAGAAGGGAAGGAAAGTGCAGAAGAGAGGAGAGGAGAGAAGAGAAGAGAAATGAAGAGAAAAGAAGAGAAGAGAAGAGAAATGAAGAAGAGGGACAGAGTGACCAGTAAAGTAACCTTGTTTAAGAAGGAGTGTCATCATTACATCACTTCTGACAATCCAGCTAAAAACAGCCACAGCAGCGCAGGACTGACACACTGCAACACACAAGGGCTTTCAGCACATACACATTGTGGAGGCTGTTCTTTCAGCACTAACCCAACCAAACCATTACATAACTACAACACTACCCAGAAAAGCACAAAGAGAGAAAGAGAGTACTGTTGTGATTTGGGTGGGCAATGGGCAACAAGGCTTAAAATAGAATGAAGGTACACACGCACAGTACCTGTAACAGAAGAAAATACTGATTACAGGTTTATTAGGCAAAAGGTTGATCCTTGATAAGGCTGTAATGAAAGAGCTTATTTTCTCTCCCTTTTCTCTTCTTTTTCTCTCATTCTCTGTATTTCCGTATTTATTAGTTTTTTATTGGGCATTGATTTACATCTTTTTTGGGCATTGACACATCTAGAAGTATCAATATGTAGTTTGCATGTGTGGCATGTAACAGGTCACCTTGTTGCAATAGTTAAATATAAACATATAGCAGAAATATATGATTGAATTTCACAACATTTGTTTTGCTGCATCACTGTAAAATACTGTTTCTGAATATTAAAGTATTTAAATCCTTACATTACATATTCAAATGTCCACTAAGAATAAAATTGATATTGTCATGAAAATCATTTAAAATTTTCTAAACACTTCCTGTGATTAATATTTTCTCTGTCATTCTACATCAGTGTAATTATGGAGGTTGATTTTATTAATACATCATTAGGCATGATAGTATTTAGTTTTATTTTCTGTTCTCTGTCTTAATGTCATAAATTCCTGTAACTGCATTAAAGTTTTCATAGTCCTCTTGGAAGCCTTTCTGGCCAGTTTCCTCTTCACTCTTTAATTATAGACTTTACTGTGCTTCTGAAGTCTGATAAATCCTTTGAAATTATTTTGTATCCATCTCCTGTCTGTCCCCAACATTATCCCTGATATCTTCTGAGAGTGCTTTGCACCTATAGTTGATTGTCTGCCTTCAGGTGCACTGCCAAGCACTGGAATGCTCCAGGAATAAAAGAGAAATTATATCTGAGCTATGTGGATTCACATGCTAGTCAGCTCTGTACATGTATTTAGTGAATTCATGGTTTAGTATGGCAATATCATCAACAGAAAATAAGGAAGGCCTGGCATAACTCAATGTCAATGTTAAACTTGAACTGCTCCCAAAGCTCCAAAAATACATGTACATCTTTAAGCATAGTGCTGTTTACTGTTTGAAAGAGACCATTCTACGTTTTGCTGGTTAAGTGTGTATGCCTATTGCTGCTGAATTATAGCCCCTGTACTGATTAATTACAGGGGCTGTAATATAAACTTCACTATACAGCATGCAGTATTTCTGGAAATGGATTGCAAGTGGCAACATGCAGCCCTTATAAATGCTTGGTGTGTTGTGGTGCAGCAACAGAGGATGACAGCATTTTGGACCTGTAATTTGAAAATTTGCAGTGAAAAAGCTTGAAAGCTTGATTTTGTTAGACCACAGCACACTTTCATATGGTGGACTTAAAGACAGTGTCCCCAAGATGCCAGAAACTCTATAATTCTTCAAATTGTGTTCTTTAGAAATATTGTTTTACTTCTCTAACAATCATCCTCACTGTAGTTCTGAAGGAATAGCCTTGTTTGCTCTTGCCGAAATATTCCTGACAGTTCTGAATTTCTTAAACTCCTATATGATTGCCTTTTTTATTAGTAACATTAGTTTCTGCATAAAATAAGCGGCTTTTTAATAGGGCCTGACTGAGCCTTCAGCATCCAAAATGTTCCACATTGATTTTTTCAGACCAAGGGTATCATGTTCAAGTTTCAAGATCATGTGTGTATGAGTGTGAGCCAGCAAATTGTTAGTGTGTGGAAGAGAATCTGAAGAATTGAAACTCAGGAAAGGAATTCTGTGTTCTTTCTCTCAGCTCACACTCTCCCTGACATCTCTCACTCTCTTTCTCATAGGGAGAATCCCTCTCTCTTTCCCTCAGAACCTCATGTACTGACCGCCGCTTTCAAAGTCTGGAATTCTGGGCTCATTACAATAAAAATATTTTTGTCTGTGATCTGTTGGATACAAGTAGAAAAACAGGAAAACACCAGACACATACAGCTTTGGCAAATATGAAAAAACACACAGGACAAACTGAATGAAATGTGCTGGGCATGCTGTGGACATGAAACTACCTGTAGGATCACAATTCATCAAAATATGCTGTGGACATGAAAAGACAACTACCTGTAGGATCACAATTCATCAAAATATGTTACCGTTGCATTCAAAAATGAATTAATTTTGACTCAAGAACAGAGAGACACCTTTGTTCTCACAGTTTCCCATCTGGATGCAGATCCCTCTGGGAGCAGGGGGGGCTCTGGTGGTATTCTCACCCTGAAAACGGACCCTTTGACCTTCAAAGAATCTTAATTGCCCCAATTCACAGATAAGGGC
>JBBMFX010000033.1:6259489-6275779 GCA_037832545.1 Rhabdalestes septentrionalis | reverse complement strand
TTGACTGTTAATGTTACAGAGAACTTTAATAAAATTTACTCAGTGTTGGACACCTTTGTTCCTGCGTGTGTTTGACGTCATCACGACTAATCGACTCGACCTAGACTATCTTGATGAACTAGTCGACTAGGAAAAATCTGAAGTCATTAATTAATATACACAACGTATATTTACAATTTAAAACCTTATATACAGAAAACTGTAATATAAACACTCAATCTGGTTTTGCAACCCCCACTGAAACACTCACGGGTCAGAACGGTTTCTCTTGGGCTCCGCCACTGCCAGGTCTTTGCACTGGACTATAAAGATGTGGAACTCTCCCATCTTTTGCACATAGTTAATGGCAAACTGGATGCTTCCTTTAACTTCCACATGGCCAAAGTCAGTGCCATCAATGCTCATCACGCTGCCACTGACCTTTCAAATTCAACACAAGCAGCTGTTTCATTCACTGAGACAATTTCAAAGTAGGACAGTTGTGAATCAAGGCCAAATCAAATGTATTATAACATGCATAACACAATTAGCAGAAGAATTTATTAGCTTGTTGCACATGTTAGCAATGGTTGGCACATACAGAAGACATGGAGGCGAGGCCAGAGGAGGCACTAATGTTAGTGTTTGTGCTGCCTTTCCTCTGTCTTTCAGAGTAGAAACTGTTCACTGAGGCACGGTCACTTTCTTGGCCATTTCTCTAAAAGACAAAGGAGCATGGACCTGAGCAACATACAGGGTAAAACACAACTGCATGCACATGCTGCCAGTGATGTTGCCATGAAATTCCTGGGGGAATGTGAAAACATAACGTGTTTTGGTGTTATAGAAATGTAAGCATCTTCATTAAACATGAAAGTATGACATCATTAGACATATGTATTAATAGAGTGTACACCTGCATTCGATTATGATCACATAAGTAAAACCATGATCACTTTGTATGGAAAATGGTTATTCAAAAATTACACGAATTTTTGTTACTGCCATATCAAACCCCCATATATATTCATTTATATCGGTTGTCAAACACTATTTTAAAACCACACTCTCACATAATAATAACGTGAGAGTAATTAAGCATACATAAAATATAACTCTATTAGTTTCATTTCAGAATAAGACATTTTGTTAAAACAGTGACAATGTGTAGAGTAGAACTAAGTTGTATTAAATTGAACACTGGCAAAGATGAATCTCTATAATCTTGTTTGTTAGTTCCATAGAACAGCATCAACATTTGAATCTCTTTCACAACAGAATGACCCAGAAAGGTAATGGATCAGGAGAATTTTACCTGCTGTTGCATGAAGGCAGGCACAGACACACTCAGCAATTTCATCTGCTCTGCGTCTGAGACTGAGGACATGGAGATGTGTGGGGCTGCAGACACTGGTCAATGAACAGTAGACACAGTGAACAGAATGATTACGGAGCACAGTTATTTACAATCATCAGGCCAGTCTGCGATTGTTTCTAGCTTTCAGGCCCATGACTATGATACATTACTGAAATGCAGAAGCTGACTAAGAGAATTAGTAAATACAGATGATGTCCAGTTCTACTATCAGCAAAGTTGCAGCTCCAGATGCTTTAGGTCCCAAAGTGTCAAGGTTTGCCATGAGAATGCTCTGAAATGATAAACAGACTTCACATATCAAACTAAATAAAAACGAACAAGAACAAGAACTTGATATTTACCATCTTCCACACTCAGCATTATGTCACTCTTTGCTCCAGCTTTCCATCTTTCTTCTGCATGGTTTTGATTGACAGAGAGTTAAACAAAAGAGTAATATGAAATTAACAACATCATAAAAAGCAGGTAATACAGTTTTAAAAAGAGGCATGGCTCTGAACTGCAAAAAGTACGTGTTAAATATTGTCAATATATTTACTACGTCTAATTATAAGATTGCTATAACATAAGGTAACACCCATTTACAAATGTTCAACTATTTAAATGTCAATTTAATACAAAATACAGTTTAGGTTGCTAAACGACAGTTATCTGAAACACGATACATAATCAGGACAAGTCCCATGGAATCAAGGTACTCACGTGATGTTGCTAGGTTCTCTAAGCTTTTGGAGATAGACATGGGTCTGATATTCACTTGTTCCAAAGCTTTTTTTACAGGGCTGGGCTCTGCACTGCCACCTATTAAAATATATGCCAAATTATTATCTGAACACTGCTTTAGTTAAGTTCAACTCAACTGCAGAATTTCTGAAATCAACCTTAGTACTCTAGAAATAGAAAAGACAAAGCTCTTGTAAGTATTGACTGGATTCTGGGAAACTGATTCAAAGGTTATATTGTAAGTAAATGGCTTACAAAACAATCAAGTTAAATTAACTGTCATTTACTTCAACTGCCAAATATTGAAAAGTTAATTGAATATGCAGATCAAATTTAATAAATGTATTACAATTCTACTTAGGTATTGATTATGCTGGCCGTGGCAATGTACGTAATGCATTGAGGGAGTAAATACCTTCATTTATAAAACCAACTCATTATTTTCTTGTTATAGTTGATTTCTTCACACAGGCACAGACAAAGTTAGAGAGACGCTGGTAAGGTAGAAGCAAGGTTTTGCAAATGTGTATGAAGAAGTCAGTAAATTAAAGAGGGCAGAATAATGAAAAAACCTGAAGAAAGAAATCTCTGTTTCTACCTTATCTGTATGTGACAAATGTCAAGGCATACAGACCATAAGGTTAGGTGTACAATGTTTACAGTAAATCATCAACCTTCAGCAAAGAAGTCTGTCCAAATCTCACTAACTCCCGAATGAATAATTTCATGTAGTAAACCCTGCTTCTACTAAAATCACAATGTTGTTAGAACACACATGTTAATCAAGTTCTAATGAATCGAGACTGGACCAAGTAAAGAAAAGCTCACAAGCTGAACTTGTCCAAGACTGAGACCAGGCTTCAGGTGAGCCACTCCTGGAGGAGTCAAAGGTGAAATCTTCCGACTCAGGCTGGGAGCAAAGAGAGGGAGAGCTCTTGTTGCTCACCCTGCCCTGCGACACCTGTTCAGAAACTTCACCCACCTCTATCCACTCCTGCCTGCCTTTCTGATCAGTGCACTCAGATTTGTCAGTGGACTTAGGCAGGCCCAGGTAATGCTGATAACTAAGAGGAATATAAGACCTAGCTAGATGGATATTTGGCTGCAAGTCCCCTAAACGTTTACGTTCTTTAAGCATTATTGGTCCTCCATCTGTACCTTCGTCAGATTTCGTTCTGTGGTGCTCGGGAGAGGCAATCTTGGCAGAGGCTTGACCTTGAAATTTAGGTGAGGAGTGGACTGGACCGATCTGTTTTTCACCAATGTTACCTATGCTGATTTCAGAAGACTGGAAACTCTCAAAAGACGATGGAGTCTGTTGGGACATCATCCTGAGATGCTGCTCAGGATGTTCCTTTTCATCACTGATAAGATTTGATTTGTCTGTGTCTGACTGTCCAGCGAGACATAGGGTTCTGCTTCGGAACGAGTCCTCTACACATTCTGCCACTTGTCCTTCAGTTGGGTTTATATTTATAGTAAAGGCTCTCAGCGGGGACCCAGTTTTTTTAGACTCTTTGGCTGGATATACATCTCTCGGTGGCACCCTAGCCTGGTGTCTTGGGCTAGGTGTTTTGGACTGAGCTGGTACATTCTCTAGGTCGCCATCTGCAGGCTGTTGTTTACAATCCAGTATACCCGATCTATGGAATAATCTTGGACTTAGTTTCTTGCCTTTATGCTGTAGTCTGTGGGACACTGTATCTGTATCATCTTGAGGAATTTTAACGACTTTGCTGGGACTTTGCTTTCGCTGACTCTTTTCTATCTTTTCCTTCAAAGAGAGAATGATCATTCCAGCCTCTCTGGTCAGAGAGGACTTTCTTCTCTCTGCGCCTGCCACTGGGCTTGGTGTGATGGAACTAACATCCAGGTGAGAAATGCCAACATCTGTAGAGTGATTTCTTGAGGCTGCTACGTCACTGATATTTGGTACACTCTCAGGAGTACTGATAATTATCTTAGGACCACTCTTTTCTTTCTCCCAAAAGGATTTTATTTTGCTGATTGTGGCAGGCTCAGTATCCTTTGGAGTGAGCGTCTTTTGGGTTGATGGTGCAGGAGGAATTTCATCTAATGTATATGCCTCAGTATCCTCTTTCTGTTCCTTTTGTTTTACTGGTGAGCTCTTTGACTCCTCAAATTTTCTGTCAGTTTTCGGTTTGTGCTCCTGTGGCCTCTGATCAGTTTCAAAAGCTGCTGATATCTCATTGCAAAATAGTGTAGCAGATGAATCAGCACCATGTTGGATTTGTTTAAGTAATTCCAGAGAGCAGTCATATGTGCAGGACATACTTTCTGGATAATCATTGTTCTCAAAAAATGTTTTTGCTTTTGATGGGCTGATGTTAATGCTGAGCAGTTCTTTGCCTTCACTTAACTGAGGCATCTCACTTTGATTTATATCTGCACCTTTTTTGATGCTCAGGATTTTTGGTCCTTTGTTTCCACGCTCCCAGAACGATTTCAGGCTTGCGAGTCGACTTGGTGATATTTCGCCTTGGTCTTGGTCATCTTGATTCGTTTTGGTGTAATCATCATCTACACTGTCTAAATTGGCATCTCCTGTCTTAGGAAATATACTTGGATCACGTTGCTCAGTAGCAACATTCAGGGTAGGAGAATTCGGAACATCTAATATCTCCTCACTGTCACAAGTTGTAGATATGTGATGTGCTTGGCATTCAGAAAACAAGTTGTTTTTTTCATCATCTGGGTGGTACACGACATCTTTATTTTGCACGTTTTCAGGACTTTCCACCTTTGCCTCTGTTCTTGAAAACAGTGCAAGCAGCCCCTTCCTGGGTTTTGGTAGTGGTTTTGCCTTAATCTCTTCTTGCACAGAAGTACTTTCTACTTCTAGTGGGAAGCAGGGGTTTTCAGGGACCTCTTTGCTCTCCTCCCCTGGAGAACTAGGGCTTTCCTTCACTTTGCTGCTGTCTTTGGAAACCCTTCCGACCCAATGAAGCACTTTAGCAATGGAGTTGCCCTCCTCCTCTGTTAGCGAATGGGCCTGGCCCTCTGGGATAAGGTGACTGGCCTTACCTTGCTCCATGAGAGAGGCAGGGGGCTCAGACACCTGCGAGGAAGGAGGTCCAGCATGGTCTTGACTCTCTACAGAACAAATACAAACACACACACACAGTCAGAAAGAAAAATAAAGTATGTCATGTTCAAATCTCTATTCCAGGATAAGGATTTGCACTGTTTAAACCACGGGTGCCCAGTCCTAGTGCTCTACAACCCATGACCCTTTAGATCAAGAAGGCTTATTCAGGATTCAAGGTAAATTCAGCAGGATGGTCCAGCACCAGGATTGGACACCACTGGTTCAGACTAAGAGTCATTATAGGCGTTAAAAGACTAATTATCCTGGATAAACACTTAATTCAGAGGTGCATCATAAATATGACTTTACATTGTTGGATCAGTGATTGAGTAACTGAATAGTGTAAGCAAATACAAAACATTTGCAAACATTTTAGCTAATTCGTACAACCCCGAAATAGATACACAACCCCTGTAGTACCAATTCACCAATCACCATTTGCCTTCATACATACATGTGCAGTGCCATGCATGTATGTTTGTTACATGCACAGGAAAGCTATTAGTATGGATGTTGGGAGAAAAGTTGCTGTTAAACCACTTAAACTGTTAGATAAATGGAAAAACAAGCTCATATTGAATGGAAGTTTAGCTTTGTTGCATATATTTTACTTTTCCTGGTTTTGTATTCATTTACTGTTTAACTTTGCTGAATTTGTAAGTTTGATTAATTTATTGATTTGTCTTGATGTCTAATGTCTTACCAAAAGCTGTCTGGATGGTTCTTGTCTTTTGTTCATTGCCGTCATTCCAATTTTCACAACCATTGAACTCACCTACTTTCTCATTGCACAAAGTGATGAGCTCAGGGAGGGATGACTCAGCCTCACTTGATATTGGAGAAAACTGGGAACTTATTAGTGGCTCTGAGTCAGTGTCCCCTATGTCGTCCTCTTTGTAACCATAGTGGCTCAGCGGCAGATCGCTTGCGTTTGAGGATTCAATTGTGTTTGGCACCCCCTCCTGATCAGAAGGGGGACTGCAGTCCTGGTCCGGCAGGTCATGTTCTCCATGTTCTCTGTCATCCAGACCCTCTAGCAACCCTGCACCTCTGTCCAGGATGACAGGGGAGAAGCGTACCTGCTTTTTATCTAGACACCAAAGAGAGGACCAGTCTGAGCTGGGGGAGAGAGGGGGGCTATGGGAGCGATTATAGTTTTCTGCGCTTAGTGGAAAATTGTGCTGGATGCTGAAGCTGTTTTGAAGGGAAACTGAGTCAGTGAAGCTACAGCTGGAACCGCTATGCTTCAGAATGCTTCGTGGGGTTGGGGACATGTCCTGTCCAGTGACAGGGTCACTGTTGGTGTCCAGTACATAGTCATGAGAGGAACAGAGGAGCAGTTTCTTTTTTGTCTGTGGTCTAGGGGAGTCTGTGTTTTGGTTAATATTAGAGGGTATAGGGCTTTCAGCTGATGGTGGTAACTCTGGAAAAAAGAAATTGTAAACAACAAAAGGTGGATAATAAAGCAAGACAAATGGAAAAAAAGCACATGGCAATCACAAACGAATTCAAAGTATTATTGAATTCATTTGGATAATTGCACAAAAGCACAACCAAATGGAAAAAAAACTGACAAAAACAATGAGGCATAATGGATGACCTAAAATATATTTTACCTTTATCATTTCAAAAATATATTCTACATTTATAATTTCAGAAATATATTCACAATAGAAGCCATAGGGAAGGTGCAGTAACATCTTCCCACTGGCAGAGGCACCTTACAAATATAGCCACTCTGACAAGTATTTTAAGTCAAATTTGAGGTACAAGGAAAATTAACATGAGACATAAATGGCTGTAGATCACATATACAAAATGCAGACTAGATTGAAATGCGCTTGAGCATTTCTTTATCCAACGAGGTCTGTAGAAAAATATTGTTTTTATAATAATACCAGCAGCCCTGGGAAACTCTGGCCTGATAATATCAGCTAAACATTCCATCAGTGTGCTATGCTGTGTAGCCTGGTCATGCATGGCAGCTTAGAGCTCTAGTGCAGGACAACATGTCTCTCCATTTAATCCCTTCACTACTTGGCAACTTTACGGGCCCCCTAATCTAAAAAACATCAACAGGGACAACCTCTCTGGAGCATTTCACTCACACGTCTCAGGCAAGCCCATTTTCTTCCTCACACTTGCAAATAAGCTTATTTTACACATCTCTAGGTCTGTTAATGAACGGATGTTGTGTTTCTCTGAGTAAAAGGGTGAGGTGCCGACTGATTCTCTAGTGTAAACAGAGCGGCATTTTTTTAATCACAAAGAAAAATTCGCATTTTTCAAAATGTTAACATCAAATAGCATGTCAATAAGTATCCATTTACCATGTAGCTTGTGACGGGAAACCAAAAGAAAAATTCATTGCAAGACTTTTTTCCATTTTTGGTTATGAGTTACATTTGCATGGCACAACAGAAACACATCATGCATAGCGTAAAAGAGCATGCTTGAGTTAAAAGCCAACATCAAAAGCTCAAGCAGGAATCACACGCTGCACTAAATGGGGATCAGTCAATCAGACTTACTGTGTGTGCAAGGAAAACGCCTGATCTTCCCGCCATTCACTCCAGTAAACACACAACACATTCATTATGCACAGTAGAGTATGTATATGTTTGGTTTTGGCTCACAGCGGACTATATAACCATGTCTAACAATGACCATCTGACAAAAAAGTTTAAGGATATAATTATTAAAATGAACATAATTATACATAACGATGTCATTATTTTTGTCCTGTGACTTATCTGCAAAATGTAGTCATTTGAAAAGGTCATCATACAATGTCAAAATGATAATCTGATCGAAGATGGCCTCCCTCTAAAGCATTAATCAATTAATTTTGCTAGGGGAAGTTTTGTAATGCAATTTGTGTTATTTAATTAATATGGGTTAAAGCATGTCGTTTTATCCAAGTTCACACAGATCAGCACAGATGTTTATGCCAGCATTGCATGACAGGCAGAACCCTATAACAACTCCATACATCATGGCACATCGTCATTATTATCAGGTTTTAAAGAAGTCTATTTGAACAAGGTTAATATAACTAAGGGAGTCTCATGCATCTGGAGAGCAATTCACTTTAGGATTACTACTGTCAAACCTGTAATGTATACAAGATTTATTCTAGATTAAAAACACAGATGTATTAGGTTATAATTTATCACCTATAGTACATCCCCAACTAAAATTAAACCAACCTTATGATGGTGTCTGCTAAAGTAAACCTATGATAAACAAAGTCTGAGTTGTATGAGCGATCAGGAGCTTATGAGTGGTCAGTGAGTGATTCTCACCCTCAGCAGGTGTCTGGGCTGACTCTGGTACTGGTTTTGCAGATGATTCAGGTGGCTCTGCTGCTGGCTTTTGTTGCTGTTTGGCAAGTACTAGGTTTGTGTCCGCAGGTGTCTGTTGTACCTTTGCAGCTGTTAGGTGTGTCTCACCTGAGCCACTGGTTGGGCTTTCATTTGTCTTCTTTGAAGACTCCATGCCTAAGGCCTTACTGTTAAAGGGATTCTGTCTAGGCTGGGAAAATAGTCAGCTTCAGTAATGATAAACCTGAAGAAAGTTAAAAACATATATTATAAACTGAAAAGGATCCGAGGTACCTTAATTGGAGTCTGTGTGGCAGATGGGCCTTGCTGAGATTCTGCCAAATGATATGGATCCTCCCTGCTAAAAGATGGCATATGTCTCAGTGTCCATAAAACATGACATACAGAATGACATTTTAAAAGATCACTGATTTGGTTTCCTAGCATTTTGCTACATAGTAGGTCCTTCAAAAGATTTTTGGGGCCATGACATAAAACAATCACTTTTGGTTCTTTACAAAACATTTTTGAAATTAAGGCTTGAATATTAAACAACTACTATTTGTTTATTGTATTTATAATAAAGAAAAAAAGTATAATGTTAAGAATATAAGAATATAGAGTATAATCTTTAAAAAAATCTTTGAATGTACTACAAAAAAAGCATAAGGTGGTTATAGGATTGTAATTTGCATCTTTTAACTGCTGGTAGCATGTAGTCCTATAACAGCATGTAGTCCTATAATAATAATATCCCTGAAATGGCCAAGCACACCAGGCATTAGCGGTGTCTTTTCTATTCCCTTTTTCCAAACCCTGATCCTTTCATTTATTTTATTCTTCTCCTTGCTTCTCCTCTACATTCATGTCCCCTTATTTCCTGTCCACTACTTTCTTGCTTTTCCTCTTTTCTATTGTACTTTCCCTTCATCCCCGCTCTGTCTGTCTACAGCTTTGGGCACCCACCCAAAGCATGGGAAAGAGTTGCACTTCCCCCAGCTGAACCCTGGAGCACATATGATCCACAGCACACAGTCTGCTCCCCACCGTGGTCCTCATACACATTTTCAAGCACGAAGAAAGCTAAAGGAGATTAAATTCTTTCTATGTCACATGCCAAGCATGAACGAAAAGATAATTTTTTTTTGCGTGCATTAGGAGATCTTATGCCATGCATAAAAAAAAGCAAGAAAAAGCCTGTTAGAAGGTCTTTTTTCTTTAACAAGAATCAAGTGACTTTGGCTCATGAACAAAACAAAGCATATTTCAAGTGTTACAGGGTTTCCGGGTAACGTGCAAACATCTCTAGGTCTGTTAATGAACGGATGTTGTGTTTCTCTGAGTAAAAGGGTGAGGTGCCGACTGATCCTCTAGTGAAAACAGAGTGGCATTTTTAAAATCACAAAGAAAAATTCGCATTTTTCAAAATGTTTATATCAAATAGCAGGTCAATAAGTAACCATTTACCATGTAGCTTGTGATGGGAATTCATCAAGAATTCCAGATAGTTCAGGTGGGATAAAAACATCTTTCCTCTCACTGTTTATGGAGCTGGGTTTCTTCTGCCAGAATTCAGAGAACTCTACTGGAACACACACAAAGTGAAAAACACATAAGCTAAACATAGCTGAGTTCATCCAAACAAATGTCTGATCAGGAGCCAAATGAAGAGAAGGCTTCACATAAACATTCCATCAGAGCCAGCAAATGAAAATACACTGAGTGGTATCCCTCAGTTTGTGTCTCCTACGCTTCTCTCAGATTTTGAACACTAAACTTGCTAACAGTTCTTCATTAACATTCCTAGGGCAATAAACTATATAGGTGAACATTTATAAGAATATACAAGTTATCCTGTAGTGGTTTCCTTAGATGTTCATGGACACCGCCACCCCACACAACGTAGCTAGCTGAAATGATAGTAGAGTGGTTGTTTTTTACCCTGCAAGGTCCTAGGAAGGTGTCAGAAGTACTGGGTAAATGTACTGGGGGATCAAATTTATGTAAAGATGCCTGCTGAGGCAGCATCTGATTATATGATGGCAAGTATCCCAGAACAACTGGCTGTAATGAGAGAATTGGCCAGTTGCACTCTTGTCTAATGAGTGAATCTAGTCAGCGTGTCTGTCTGCCCACTCACGAATGGTCACAGGTTTTCTGTGCCTCATAGAGGCTCTAATGATGTCGGAGCCATGGATCTTGTCTTTGTGCCTGTGGGACTTTGTCTCGTAAAACCACTCCCCAGTCAGATACTTCAGCTTGCCCTTGTCTCGCTCCGTCTTCTGCAGCTTCCTAAGTGGAGGAACATAAAAGACATGTTTCAACTGATTTAGAGGTTTATCATAGTTTTGGTATTTTTCCACAGGAATGATAACTCTGAAAACAGTCATTTTCCTCCCTTGCACTCTTAAAAACCAAGGTGCCAAAAGGTTAAAGGTGTAGTTTCTTTGGTGTGATGCCACAGAAGAAATAGTTTCCCGAAGTAACCTATTAAAAGACAGTTCTTATGAAAAAAGTTTTGATGTAGAGCGTTTCAAAACATTCCATTCATGCCCCAGTCCAACCACTCCATATATGGAAATGAAGCCAGTTCAGGCAGTTCATAAAATGTATCCACATATTCTTTCACATATTCAGCTATGTCCATTTATATAAAAACTGTAAAAAATGTTTTGAATGAGGCAATCATAATTAAGGTATTTTAACAAAAACAGTCTGGGAAGCTGTTAATTTTCATGTAAAAATAATATTTAGGAATGATGTGTTTTTGGTACAAATATTGCAAGTGCTTCTCACACAAATACAAAACACAAGAAAATGTAGGATATTGTTATTTAAATACATCAAAATCTGTCTAATACAAAATATGACTTTGAGACAGATGTTAATTTTGGAGGCTGAAAAATGCTCTTGTAAAAATCTATTACAAAATATTTGGTTTATTAAACCACAGCAGTGAAAATCGAATGTTTTTCTCTCTAACTTCATTTCCAAGTCATTTAAAAAAAAAAAAATCCTGTTGTACACAATTTATTTTCTTCAAACTGAATTTAGTTTAAAATGTATAAATTCATTTGTTTATGTTACTATTGTTTTTTTATACAGCCTTTTTGTAATGTTTCTGGGATTTGAAAACAATTTACATCAAAAAATTTAATTAATGATTCAATTACATTTTACTCATGAACAGTAAGACTGTAAAAAAAACATTAAAAACATTTTTAATTGGTTAATTTCTTCACACCATATTCTGTATAAACCCCTGTGCTGTTCATGGTATTCTCATTTTTGATTTGGTGGTTTTGTCCCACAGGTCATTGTGGAAAATGCAGCCATTTATAACTTGATTCCAAGAGATTATCCTCTAACTTAATAAGGCGATTTTACAGTGACATCCGTGGGGAGAAATTCCAGACATTCTTTAACGTGCAAAACAATTACCAAAGACTTGACTTGAACATGAGAACATTTAAACAAGCACACCTAAGAAGAGGGAGAACGAATGAGAAAATCAGGGAGAGAGAGTTTGCCCACAGTTGAACAAGAGATTAACTGAACTGTTCAATGCCTCAGAGGTAAACAACACCATCCATGTATGAAAAAATAAGGAAGTATGCCTACCTAAATTACACACACACACGCGCACACACACGTACACACACAAACAAACACTTCTATTGGGGGCAATGGTTTCTGAGAGAAAACTGTTAAGGGACATTTTGTTCATGAATCCATTTAAATCGTATTAAATGTGCATGAGACCCTCAGACACTATCTCTGAACTTTCACAAGCAATTAGAATTAATTAGACAATTGATTAAATTAAATAACCTATGTCTCAATTAGGAATTTCCACATGCCATGTACTTTGGAACATTAAAAACACATATTTGTTCAGTTAAAAGCAGTACATTATCTGCTGTCTCGCAGAATCGTACTTTGTTTTCAGTTGTGACTGTAGTAAAACGTGCTGCTCTAAACAGTCATGTTTGCTGTAGTATTTATCTGGGGTGTAACAATTTTATAATCATCTTTTAGAGATGCTCCGATCAGCATTTTTGGGGCCGATCACGATTATCCATCACCAAGATCATGATCTGCCGATTGCCGATCACTGCCGATCACAGAATGACAGGGGAGTGGGAATCTTTTATCTATAATCTAGCAGAGTTTGCCCCATTCTCTAAATTAACTATATTGAAAAAAAAACTGTAGAAATAAGCTAAAGTCAAGATCTTGAAGAACCACCAAGTGTTTATTTTAGAAAATGAGAACCTAAGGCTACTTTAGGCCATCTTTCCCAAATAAGGCAGATTAACTTAAAATTATTCCAAACAAAGAGGGGTCAGGCAGACCAACACACATCAGATCAGCGTAATGGGATGTAGCCTCTTAATTCACTGATTACATTTTATAATTGGCAGCAAAATGTAAAACTGGCTGCTGCCAAAAAGGAAAAATTGTGGCAAGTGTTTTTTGCTGTTATTATTATGAGCGTATGATGTAGTTGGGGAATCAACTAAATCAGATCCAAAAAATAAAATAATGTAAGCTAATGTAACCCAAATGAATTCCATAATTCTGAACGTGATGTCTTTCCACCTCGTACTATCCCTGCTGTAAGGTTCACGTCGTTTTAATGTATCACTCACAGTCGGCTGGTTGAGGGATGGGGATGTTGTTGGCTTCGGCTGGTTTTGTTTCTCATACTCGGCATATTCAGTTGTATGGCGTGTTCTAAGATGCCTAATCATGTTAGGTGGTGATAAAATGCCGTTGCTTGCTTCCACCTCGAGGGATTTCATCATGACATGCATTGATAACGTCTAACTTTATGTCTTTATCGGACACTTTGGAAAAAATTCCTGACGGGAGAATTGGTAAGCTCTGCTCTGCTGTTGTTTACCTGTGCGCCGTGCATACACGTGAGAAAAAGTCGGGCGAGTAATTTACGTCAAGTGATCGGCTTTTTTGATCGGCGCTTTTGGGGTTCGCCGACCCAGCTATTTTCAGCCAATATTGGCCAATCAATCGGAGCATCACATCTTTGTGCAAAAAGCCCCTCCCCATTGCCCCTCCTACGTTGACAGAACGTTGACAGAAATCATGACAAAAGGCTGTACACCCCCAAAAAATAACAAATGAACAATGAACTTATTCTAATCACAAACATGTATCACTGGAAACTTCCAACATAATTTCTTCCCATGTACAAATGTTCAATGGGTGAAAACATTTTTATATCAAATTACTTTGTCCTTTTGTTATCACTGTTAATAATTGCAGCTTTTCAGAGTTAAATACTAGAATTACGCTTAAATATGTTCATCCCTTTTTTAATTAATGTTTAAAAGAATGAATCCTATAGAGCTTTTTACTCACTTGATTCGTTGCTCTTCTGCTTTTTTTAGCTCAGTGTCTCTCTTTAGCACCACAAGGATCATCTCCTGCTCCTCCTCCGTCAGGTAGCTCAGGTCAATCATGCTGACGGTAAAGTTTCAGGCCCAGGTCTGAGTTCAGATTGACAGTCAGTGCCGGACAGTCAGTGACAGTTCTAGTGGCAGGCTGATGCCGTTCAGCACGCTGCTCTGGGATCAGTATTTGGATGCGGATGGTGGTCAGTTCTCTTCAGTCCAGGCCAGCTTCAGATGCAGCTGCATCACAATAGCTCAGGAAGAACCTAAAAGCTGGCACAAATTCTGTTTGTGCTGCCCATGTGTGTTTGGATAATGTGGAGAATCACGAGGGCCGTTCACCAGCTACAAAACAAGACACACAACAAAGGCTAATGCAGCAAACATTCCAGCAGCCATGACAGATTGGCTGTACTGTATGCACTATAGGCTATTTCCAGCTTTTCTCACTATCACATGAATGAAATTGTAAGCAATGGCCTTTGGAAAGAGCCAGCATCAATCAGCTGCGATAACTTGATGCCCATTTACAATAACATGCCATTTCCACCCCTATCAGCCAACCAGTGGACACTTGTCCAAACGCTCTCATGTCAGACCAGATGGAGCATGTGATGGGCTATTGTCAGCTGACTATCAGAGGATGCAGCCTTGGCAGCTTCGGAACCATCACAGCCGAGACAACTCTGAAAGAAACCTTTTATTCGGAAATCTAATTAAGCCTAACTTAATTTTAACAGACTCTTCAAAATTTGTGCCGTGGTTGAAATGTGAATATCGGCAAGCCTTTCAATGTCCAAAAGACAAGAAAGAAGAATTTCAATAAGCCAAAAAAAGCATCATAAAACAAACAAGGCCTGAACGACCCACATCGTAAAAAATTAATTCCCTCTCTTTTTAGAAATGAAAGAGCTTGATGTAGTGAGTAAGCAGCCAAGTTATAATCACATTATGAAAAGTTAAAAACAACATGAAATGATGGCGCATCCCATGCTATATTTTAGGATAGTGTGATCAGAGCTCCTCCAGATATCCTGTGCATGTGGGATTATTTTCAAACCTCAACCCTGTATTTTAAACCCTCAAACAGCAAAAGTAAATTTCATAAGGTTGTGTGTTCAAATCCTAGGGCTGCTAGTGGTATGACTGAAGTATACTTGAGCAAGGTACAGTCCCCACACACTGCTCTCCTCAGGTGCCGTGTTGCTGAAAGCCCTCTGCTTCACCGGGTGAATGGGTTAAATACGGGGAAAGAATTTCATACTGTTCACACTGTGCTGTGGTGTGCCCACGCGTGACTACAAGGGGCCACTTTACTTTAACCGTCGGCCACTTTAACCCTCAGCCACCAGCAAAACTGTATCGGTGGTGCCACTAGCAGGCTTGGGATTCAAACCCTCAACCTTCTCCCTACCCACTAATCACTAGGCCACCAATAGTTGCTGGTTAAGTAAATGAATAATAACTGTTTGAGGTCAATAATAACACACAAATGCACCAAAAATTTATATTTTTGTTAAGAATTTAAGAAATTCACCTTTTTACTAAATGTATTTGTGACCCTTTTCTGCCCCACAAAACCAAGACAAGCAATTGATTGACACAGGCAATTAAATTGGTGACTGACGCCTGTCTAACAGATACATTAGATTACATGATAAATGAGACCAATTAAGTAAAATTTGACTTATATGATTTATTGCGGTTTGGTTAAATCATCTGCTCTACACACCAATGTCAATTTACAGCAGTTATGTGTTTGTGTGTGTAGCAGATTAAATTGACTCGTACAGTAATGCATTCCTGCCCTGAAGGAAATGCGCACATAATCACTGCCCCACTGCTAATAACGTTTTTCCTGTGATAATTCCCTGACTGGCTAACTTCCGTAAAGCAGCGAAACACTTGAGCTATTCCAAGATGCATTTAAATCTTTTTCCCACCAAGTTTCACTGAAAGTAGAGCAGTTTGTAATGCGGAGTTTAGATTAGTCAATTTTAAAAAAAGTTTTTTCGGTTTGGATGTGTTTTTGATCACTCATAAAGTTTGAGCTACATCATAAAAGAAAATGTTAAAGGCATTGTTTATATAGGGGTAAACACATGTATCATGTGTTATCAGATCAAAATATGAAAAAATATAAAAAATAATCATTTTGTCTTTAACCTACTCACTTAAATGTATCCTTGTCAAGTTCAGCAGTAGATTCTGACATTCCATGCTGCATTATGATATATATATATATATTAGTGCTGTCAAGCGATTAAACATTTTAATCTAATTGATTATCTAATTAATCGCATTTAATCGCACATACATACAGACTTACAAGAAGCAGATTTTTTTTTACCATTTATTATTGAA
>JBBMFX010000033.1:6228713-6240785 GCA_037832545.1 Rhabdalestes septentrionalis | reverse complement strand
ATTCTGTAAATAAATGTCCTGAAAGTCTAGGGAAATGGCCAACGACAGACTGAGAGCTCTTGAGGATGTGGAGAAGGAGATAGCCATCATTCTACAAAGTGCAGGTTTGTGTTTCCAGACTTTTTTCTTTCGAGATTTTAGATTGTAACTACCTGGCTAACTGTTTAGCTCTTAAAGGGCCCCATTTCCTACATGGTCTTTCAGTTATCATTTTATCTACTTTTTTAAAAATCATTTTATCTAGTTCATTTAGTCTAATTTACAGAAATGGAATATTAAATAAAATAACGCAGAATGAAATAGAATAAAATAATTGATTAAATAAAACTATACACTAAAGGAAAATTGCATATGCATTTGGTTCCATCAGAACTAGGACATTATAAACATCCATAGATATATATACTGTCAGTATATATATCTATGATAAACATCAAACATATCGGAGATATATTTAGGGCCCAACCATGGAGGGACTTTTACACAATTTAGGACGTGTGTGTGATTTGATGGCTCAAAAACAGTCATCATTTGTTGTAGCATTTCTCATAAATGTTCAATTTCCATGGTTATTCTAAAACAGAATACATTTGTAGAAATATAACTCAGCTGTTCTATCTGTGTATTGTACTGAATGTTCCCCGAAAATTGATCTCCTGCTCTCATCATCTGCTGCTAATTGTTGCTATCATTTTTATGGCATTAACTCTAAGTCACTTTCAGAAACCGTTTGCACTACTGATCTTGTGGTGCAGCACTCTATATATTACACACAGCAATGTCAGTGTTATGTGGGTAATTGTGTTACAATATTTATTGAGTATTTTTTAAAAGACATTGTCATATTTGTCCTTTCTTGTTGCCCTGAGCGTGCTAAGGCAAACGAATTTCCGTCGGGATCAGTTAAATTTCTTATTTTATTTTCAGTTTGTTATTTGTTGCTGTGCCTTTAAAGCTAATTTGTGTACCCATGGACAAATTTTCCTTTTTTTCTGTTCAATTAGCAGCTGTGTGTGTGTAAAATGCACAGGTTCCTAGACTTTTATGAACTACTGCAGTGTTGGCTGTGTAAAAATAAATGCCTCCATGCATGTTGTGAATGCAGTAGTGTTTGTAGGGCAGCATTTCTGTGTGCTGTTTTCCAGCTGCTTCACTCCTGATTCAGTTTCTGATGGGATGCAACAGAGTTACACATTCACACACTATGCTTTTAACATTTTCATTTTAATTGCTCCAATTGTAAAATAATGCTAGTGTTTTGTAGTTAAACATTTCCAGGGGATAATAAATAATTTATATGTATTATTTTTCTCCAAACATTTTTGGTTTGGACATTTCAATCAAGTGTGGTCAATAGTGTATTAAACAATAGTGACATGCACATTTTACAGAGACATACTCCCACACGTTGCAAAAGCAAAAGATTTGGTCTCTATTTTTTTCAATGGATGTATATAGGCAGATATCTAATATGTTTTATAGACAGCACAGAAAGCATAACATTTCAGAGATTTTGTTAACTCAGAGGCACTGCTTTGTGATTACCTCATTCAGGAACCATTGTCCTAGAGCTGTCGAAGGAGAAGCACAATGCAAGTTTGTTAGATCGTCAGCTCAACCAGTTCCAAACTTCCATCAACAGAGTGGAGAGTGAGCTCAGCTCCCAGATCCGCTATCTCACACAGGTTGGCATGCATACACTGATTCATGAATATTTTTGTTTTTTGGGTGATAATAAGCCATTTGCAATATTGTCCCATATTTAATCATTATAATACTATATTATTTATTACATTTTAGATTTTGAACTGTTTTTAAATCAGTATAGACCACTCGGCAAATGACATACACTGCTAAGTTAACTAATCTATTGTCACTAAAACAAAAATAATATTGTGTGATACATGTAACCACATACCAGTATGGACATGTTTATATTAATTAGACTATTAGACTTTTCAAGAGACATCAGTCTAAGCTGTGCTCCTTTAAACTTTAGCTACACAAATTGTGTAAAGCAAAGCTATTAACCAGCCTCCTGACCCTTTGTGTCAAAAATATATATTATATATATATAAACATTTTTTCCTTTCTTTTTAACAGTTGCATCTGTTCTTGCAGAAACTTAATTGTAGAACATGATATACATAAAGAACTTGCTCATCTCAAAGGAATGTAACACTACAGTGTGATTTTAGCAGTGATAGTGAGAATTTTAGTTGTCTGAATCACAGGTGGTAGTGTTTTGGTTTTTTTCCCCCACATTTGAATAAAGGTGGCAACAGGACAGCCTCATGAAGGATCAACATACTCGGCGCGAAAGGACTGCCAGATGGCTCTGAACCGTGCAGAATATGCCCGCGTCAAATTGGGAGAACTAGGACGCACCTGCGAGTTGATGCTTGACCCTCAGACATGATATCAACATTTTAATATGCAAGACTTTGTCATTCTAATATTGTTTTATTTTTGTAAAAAAACAGATTTGCGTATTGCTGGGAGTGCTAAGTAAGTCCAGGAAAAACATCTGTACACATGTACATTTCATGAGAAATTTAGGAAACACTCGCAAAGGACAACGTACTATTGTCGCAGAAAACGAGACTGAGGTTATGCTTTTCCATTTAAAAGGTTTTTCAATGTGTATTATTACAGGTTTTTCTTGTTGCATGTTTGCTTTTTTTAAATAATAAAAGTGAGAAGTATTAAATTGAACGTTTTCTTTTCACTAGATATTTTATTCAATTCACATGGCCAAAACATTCTTCACACACAGTACTTTCATGTAACAGCAATATTAAGTAAACAAAGGAGTGATGAATACAAGGTAAATTAAAATAATTGAACAATAACTTAGAAGAAAGTACATGGAAAAATTAAATAGTGCCTTAAATAAACCACAAGACTTGCTATTAAATAAAGAAGTGTTAAAGACAATGGAACCCCTCATAGCTTATGATGCCACATAATTTATCATTAACAGCTGCCTTTGTTATGGTCCACTCATTCTGATTTCCTGTTCTATACATTTTCACCAGGGAATGTGTACTGTTTTACATCATATTCTCACACTGGTGGGTTTTGTTTTTTGTTTTGTTTTTTCAGTTTAACCACACTTCCACACATGCAAATGAGCATAACTGTTTATTCATTTGAATGATTAAATCATATATTTAGAATCAAACTAAGTTTCTTAATAGGGGAACTTGATGGAATTACTCATATATTGAATAAAATCCTACCCCACAGATCATCACATAAGACAAATAAATAATGCTAGGAAGATAGTTTTTTAATTTAGTCATTTCTGCTTTCAATTTATTCATTTTAAATTATGTCACCATGTACTCCTGACGTTTGTTCAGGCGAACCTGGCACAGAGACACCGCACCAACTCCAACATAAATGGCCGCAGCAATGAAGCAGTTGATGCCCACTTGGTTGTACAGCGCATAGATGTTCTGAGGAGGGTTTTTGCTGCAGAAATGAAGACATACATCAGCAAAACAAAACTAGAAATGAGACATTTGTAGCCCAGCCATTCAAGGGGAATCCCACCAAAACAATTCATATTTCTCCACTCTACAAATAATTATTAGAGAAATCATTATTGTTTACCATGGAAGTGATGGGGACAAGTGGGATAATCCAATAAATTCATATAATAAAAAGGTACTACATGGCTTTGTTTTACAAAAAGTTACGGCATACAATTCATTAGAATGGGTTGTACGACTAGACACACATGATTTAGATCTATTTTACAATGATTGCATTACACATTTGAGCAGGTTCATTGGACATTTTGTAAATAAAATGGCAACATTTGCACTGTGTCCACTGTAAAGAAAACATATATATCTCATTACATTATACATTTGTGTGAATTTACTGGTTTTCTTAACATCAAAAACAATATCCACATTTGAATTGTGCCCACATCTGATAGATTTGGTAAGTCAAAGCAGTTGATTTACAAATCAGGTGTGCTCCCATGTCAATATTCTGTGCATTCGGTTTGGAGTAAAATAGAATTACATCCTGGTAAATTGCCACTCACTCATTTCGGATGTCTTCCTCAGTGAATGGAACATCCTCGATTAGTACAGCAGATTTCGAGCAGAAAAAGATCCCTAACATCGCCTGGGTGATTGGAAACATGCAAAGTTTAACTGAAATCAAATGACATTATACGTTTATTTGACCAAGTTACTGGTTGGTATCATATATCAGCGTTCCTCCATAATGGCAAACAAGAGGACTTTACCCCATTCAGACCAGAGGATATATTAAAGCCAGTTTGATTTACAACATTTCACAGAGTTATACATGACAATGTAAAACAGGTAAATCGTAGTTAATTGTTTAAGGATCTGACAGACGTGAGTGATTAGCAATTTTTTTAGCTGTTAGCTTCCTAGCTAGCAATGTCACGACGAAAATAGACGCTTACCAGCATTATAACGCCCCAAATACTCAGCACAATGCCACATGCGGCCAGTTTGGGGCCACAAAACAACAAAGACGGCATTGTCTCTGAATTATTGGACACGGGAGCGATGAAAAATACTTCAGATGTGTCTCTCGCCCTCCAACAGCCGACCCATCAAATTCGTGAAAATGGTCGGAAGCGTACTTCGCTTCTCTTCGTGTGCTACACCTACCAGCCAATCAAATTCCAGAATTTCATTCGTGAAAACGGTCGAAGCCTGCGAGTCCACTCGGCTCTCCGCGTGTCTATTCGTGTGCTGCCCCATCAGCCAATCAAATTCCAGGATTTCACTCCCGCTGCATTCCGGGATTACAGCTCCTAGCCCAGTTAGCAATTTTGCTAACTGTTTTTTAAATACATTTTTCTACAGGAACTTTAATCATACTTGGAGAACTATTCAGATTTTGGCACTAAATTTGTGCGATTTAAACAAAAACTAGAATATACACAGTGGTTAGTTTATATTTAGAATAACGTTCGGTTCCTAGGCTAAGCTACTACAGTGTTTTTGTTTTGGTGGGTGTCCAGCACTTGCTAGGATGACTTCAGCTTCCACGAAGGTAAGAAGAGGGTAAGATGATGTTCGTGACAAACTGCACACGTTTGTTATCAGCTTGGTGAACATGATCTGTGTGTGTTGAATAGGTGGGTGAAATCTTCTCGGCTGCAGGCGTTGCTTTCAGTAAACTGGGTGAACTCACCATGCAGCTGCATCCTGTAGCTGACTCCTCTCCTGCAGGGTAAGAGGAACTTCAATAGTCACTCTCAAATACATGTCTATACAAAAGTATCATTACAATGTCGGAAAATTGAAAACATGACATGTGAACAAAAGTGGACTGAAATTAAAACTATTTGGCTCATATGTACCTCATGTTCTCTTCCATGAGAGCATTTGGTCACTGAACTTTCCTGTAATCCACTAAACACGATTAGTTAAAACAGTTAGGATTCTTCTCACAATTGGAATGTACTCATTTAACGTGCTAATGTTTCAGATTTACTTGGTTTAAAAGAAAATATACTGTGGATATAGCACTTCGTGTTTTTACTAAAGATTCTATTTAGATTTATTTACAGTTCTGAAATGTTCCTATCTCTGTGTATCTGTGTGTCTTTGCAGTCATAATATAAACAATTTGGTCCAGGATCAATATAGATTTCTGACTTTGATAATATTTTGTATTATTAAGATCTAGAGAGCTAGGTTTCACTGTAAATATGCAATTAATTATTTTGTAATATAAATGTCTTCGCTTAAATAAACAATGTGTCAAACATTTAAACTCTGTATATCACATACATATTTGACACAATATTATTTAAAAATGTAATTCAATTTTGAGCTCAGAATAGAAAATGATGTATAGTCTAAAATGCATGTAGTGTGACCTCTACTTAATAAGTAACACTGCAGAAACTAAGGAATATATATCAGAACACTATAGCTCCTGTGAAATTTCAGTGAATGATTTCTACATTAGTTGTTCATCTAATTTCAAGACCTTTTTGCGAAAGGTGTAGGGATCTCACTCATTAGAGGTTCTGTGGTTATGGTAGAATTGTTTAATCACCTGTTATCACATAAATATATGCTTGGACTGTGTTTGGATGATTGTATGGATCAGAATGAAACTGATGAGTGATCATTAATTTCCCTTTTCTCGATGCTCCTTTTAGGGCCAAATGGACAGAGACTGAAATTGAGATGCTGCGTTCAGCTGTGAGGCGCTTCGGTGATGATTTAAACAATATTAGCTCAGTCATTAAGGAACGTACAGTGTAAGTTTTAGCCCATGATTTTTCTTGGGTTTCAGGTTCTAAACCACACTCAGCAGTAAATTATATCAAAAATATTTGTATTTATGTAGGTTAAAGGGAGTTTTAGAGTCAAATAGAATTCAGCTGTCTATGTTGATTATTGTCTTTCAGATCGAAATGCACATTTATGCAGAACATCATTCAAAATACCTCTTGCTGAGTTAATTTTGCATTAATGACTCACACTCTCTTTTCTCTTTTCCACTCTCTATTGCCCTCTTTTTCTGGGTGTAGTGCTCAGATTAAGAGCACAGTGAAGAGAAAGCTATATGAAGACAACCGGGTTCCCCTCTCCCTAGAGCCTCCCAAAAAAACTGTAAAGAAAACAACTGTGGCAACAAATCCTACACCAACCATTATTTCAGTTCCAACCTCAAAAGTTGTCGTGACAACAGGACTGCAAAGTACTTCAACTTTGCCACCCACAATTAAAAAAGCAAAAACTGCAGGTGACCATAGTGTAAAATAACTCAGTAACACATTATTTGAATCTGTGTGTTGATTGCATGCTTGTTCCATGCTGATTTGATTCTGTCATGGTCCTGTGCATTAGATGTTACACTCAGCGCTCTCAATGACTCCGATGTCAATAGTGACTTGGTGGCTATTGAAGGACTTGGTGAGGGTTCGACAAAAAAGCCCAACTTTGATCAGGGTAAGAAAATGTCCAGTACTTACTATCAAACAATCCATGATCGTGACCAAATTGTGCTGAATGGTGTTAAAAATGGATACAATAAAACTTTAGTGTATTTTAATATATCACTGTATCACAGTATCGGCTCATTTGAGCTGGCAGAAAAACCCCCCCCGAATGAATCCAGGCACTGAGTGCTGCTACTCAATGTTAAAATAATGTCTTACAAGCCTGACAGTTGGTTAAATAAATTTTGTGTATAGTACTTCTGTGGGTTTTGCTAGAATGGTTTAAGTTCATAGCTGGGTTTCATACAAATAGCTTTTGCCAATATTAATATGTATTGAATGTTCAGATATTGTTTTCTGGATGTGTTTGACACTTTTTTGTTGCTTTCATTCAGAGAGTCTCAGTCTGGATTCCAGTCTCATAATGAACTCTGGTGATCTGCCTCTGCTTTCTCGATGAACCCCATCTGTCAGCAAACATGTGGATGTACAGAGATATTTTTATGTTAGTAGTCAGGCTCTTGCCAGTTTTCATCTACACAAAGCTGATGCATACACATTATCTGAAGTTCAGTATAAAACAGTGACAGCTAGCGTCACACGAGACCCTGGGGCAGTTCATTTAGCTTGACTAACCCATTCAAGGTAAGGAACATTCCAAATGTGCAGCTCAACTCAGTAATAAAATCTTATTGTCTTCTTTGTGAACTACCCCCAATGCTTTATTGTGAGATACTGCAGTTGTGCTTTTGTATTAGATTTTTTAATGTTCTTTATTTTTTGCATACAGATGTGACTGTATATATAGTGTTCATACAGGTTTTACCATTTGAACAACCTTTACGAGTGCTCACTTAGAGGCGTGGTATATTTCTGTCAGCTGTATATTGTACTATAGTGACAATTTTCTTTTCTTATGCACTCATAAAATAATGTGTTGTGTCTTTATCTTTGATATGCTCCTAAAGAAAGGGATCCACAAGTTGTCAAATAAAAATCCATTCTTAAATACAGTATTATTTTATTGTCATGATCGTCTTTATATACAATGTAATATACATATTTAAATGTGAACAGCACTTCTTATCCACTAAAAATGAGCCTTTATCTGGTACAGTATGCAATATTCAGAGGGAATGAATATACCTTTGTTACCTCTGTTTTATATTACAGTTCCATAAAAATACATTATCTTCCTTGTCATTGTGGCAGCTAAAACATATTTACATCTCGAACACGAGAGGCAAGAGCCACAGTCTTGTCATTTTGTAAAATGTTCCATGTGCTTACGAACATCATCCTTGCCCAAGGCCTCTGAGATCTGAACTGATAGCGTAGACAAGTTTCAACAATCATAGATCATTTTAAAACAACTCTTCCCTTCTTCCTAGAACAGAATACCTGTGGCTCTTGGGAACACACTCCCATTAGAGTGAGAGTTATAAAAGCCTAAAGGCCAAAGTTAAAACAAATCAAACAAATACAATATTCTGACTTTCAGGTTATGTCTGTTCTTTGACCCAGAAGTCACTAGAGTAAGTTTTCACAAAACAAAACTGACCATTGTGACCTAAAAGTAGGCCAAAAACACACAGAAGGAAATGACTTTTGGGACTTAAACATAATCGGTCCTATTGTGTGTTGTATTAAAATCTATATTGCACATTCCATTTGAAGACCCGACATAGGTAACCATTGGTAGCGAGCTTCAATAATCACACTAAACAAACAACTGGAACAACTTGTGCAAGTATCTTTGGAATTAATTAACAAGGCGTTTCATTGTACCAGCAATAAAGCTCTAAATGTTCCAAAAAATGTTTAAAAAAAGGCAATTACATAAAACTCCTTTTGAAAAACAGTTCCTTCAATGCAAAATGAAATTTCACAATGGACTTTCAGGAGACCGTCACATCAACTTAGCATGTAAAGCTTGTTGGAATCATGACATGACCAAAAAAAAAAAGAAAATTCTGATATGAAGTGTTTTGGGCACTGTATGCTGTGCATGACCAGATCCACAACAAACATGTTCCTGCTGAAATACTGCTCTGTGAGCATTAAAATGTACATCTGTTCGTTTGTACATTCAGTCTCCCTTACACACTCAAACCAAAGAAACGAGAAAAAAAAAATATCACAAATATGATCCCACTCATGTAACAGCAACATCAATTAACTGATAATGTCCAACACTGTGCAAAAAAAAAAAATCAACAATGTCTGAAATAAGACATCTTATGCATGAAGGAAAGTATTATCATACATTCTTTACAAAGACAGCCTCCTACATGCAGCTTGCATTTGTTTTACATGGTTTACACACTAAAGGTTACAAGGGCTTTGCTACAAAATGCAGCATTAAAATACATATGGCAAGTGCTGGTAAATGCTTTTGGCTTTCATATGGTGTGAAATTCTCTGGTCATGTGTTTATTCTCAAACTGGAATATTTCAGCAAAGTGCTATATTCTTCCTCCATTATGGTGCACATCTATATTCAGCTGAGGAAACAGCTGACCCCAGTTTAAGAGAAGGCTGGTGCACTAACTTTCCACTCAGTGCCAGTCCACTAAACGGTCCTTTCCATGTTTGTTTGGTTTTTTTAATGATCATAAATCGTAAAAAAACAAACTTTTCAAAACAAAAACATTTCAAATTGTTTAAACGAAACGTTAAACAACATTCACCTACGTATATACTGAGTATACATATAAACAGCGTTTCGGCCTAAACAGCCCACTCATTTTCCTAAATGTCAAATATTTTGCGTATTTATAATCCGAATGACAACATTTGGAAGACCTCTTTGGACCACATGAACTGGTAAGAGGAGGTGTTCTGCCACTGCTTAAAAATAAAGCAAATGAAGGCAAAACATGTTGTATCATCTATTTGCATGCTCATTATAGGCAAAAATCCTTATGTGTCAAGGATAAATAGTTTGCAAACACTACAACACTTATATAAACATGACTGCCATGTGTACATCCTGAACTTATTTCACAAATGCAGGAAAATACTGTGAAAGGGCCACAGATCCTTGCCTTGGTGCAAATGAACTATTAACATGTCATATGATACTGGATGATACACTGAAATTTTACATCTTTCATCATCAGCTCTCCTTTTCACTTATACTACATATGGCCTTCTTTCATTTCAAGAAGTCCTTTTAGACACTTTTGTGTAGTTGAACACACTCCTTAAAGCACCGTGTATATGAAATGGAGAGCTGATCTCAACACAGGACTGCTGAGTAGAGTTCTGGAAGTTTAAGAAGCGATGAGTACAAAGACATTGTTCTTCTTACTCTGCTAGCCCAACTGACCCCAGTCCTCAGTCCAGGAGTCAGTTTGAGTCAGGTGGTCTGGAAGAGTGGGTATGTTCTATGGCGGTATAAATGCTGGGATGGTGCGAGGTGAAAGGTGGTGGAGGGGAAAGTGAAAGCGGGCTATTCTGTGGACTTGAACATATGGGCACCACTCCTGACGGAGAGTCCACAGACTGGGAAACACTAAAAAGCAGGAGAGAAATACAAAATGTAGGTTATTGGTCCAAATTTCTTTCTGCCACCTCTCTACCATACATTTGATTAGCAGACACCAATTCCTTGTTCAGTTAATAAAACAGAAAACCCATTGAAGCAACTGTCCATTGGCTGAGTCAAAACCATTCCTGTTCCACAAACAGTACAGAAAAAGCAGTGTCCATGGTAGGTCTAAAGGGGAAAAAACTCACCTGACAGTACAACTAGCTATGTGGGCAGGATCTGTAACTCCGGCAACAAAGAGTTTTTTGGGTGGGCCATCAGATTCCACTCCACCTGAGTGGCAGGTGAAAAAAATGTGAGTTTTTTAAGAGAAAGTAAAACTGTTTATATCTGGAATTCTGTGGCTACTTTTCCATTTAAAATATTTAAATATTTCACAACTTACACAATAACTTATACAATGATTAAGAGTACAGTTAGAGTACAGACGTGTAATATATAACTTCCTACCTTTTCTTTTTAAAGGCGCAACCACTGGCCATCTCACAGCAGGAGTCACTAACCCCCTATTAAAATGGTTTCATTAGAAATGTTAATAGTATAGTATTATGGTAACAGTATTGGAAATCATTATAAAACTTCTTCTGTTGCTATGGATAACCACATCTAAACCATGCATAAGACAAGACTGAACTGAATTCTAATGGATTTACCCCCGGAACCTTCTTGTAGGACTAGGTGAAGAATTAGGAGTGATGCCAGAATCCTGTGAATGGAATCCCTGCAATACATGAATAAATACAACATCAGCAAGGAAAATATTACAGAGCAAAATAATACACACTAGCTGCTTAACAGCTGGTTAAAACCAGAGGGAAAATATTTACCGGTGACAGATGCTCATGCCACTGACTTGCAGGAGGTAAGGGGACTGCAGCTGAGGCACTATATGGAACAGAAGAGGTATTTACAGTACAGGCCAAAAGTTTGGACACACCTTATGATTCAATGTGTTTTCTGTATTTTCATGACCATTTACACTGGTAGATTCTCAGTGAAGGCATCAAAACTTTGAATGAAGTCATGTGGAGTTATGTACAAGGGATGAGACATGATTTTCTCAAATATTCGATATACGTTCGAATATCGAATAGTTATTTAGAATACCGTTATCTCACGTAAGGGACTCTGAAAAAAAAAAACACGGAACAGAAATGAGGACGTTTCCTAACCAATACATCATGTAACGCATTAATTCAGCCAGAGGGTGTCGCTAACACTAAAGCTCCCGCATAGGTTACTCCAGAAGAAGAAAACTGAATCTTACCGTGCGGTATGAATAATGCAGACACCTAAGGCTAGTAAAAGTTCTGTTTGGGACTCGTTTGCGTTAAATGGCAATGAAGTTCAGCGTAAACTGTGTCATGTGAAGCTGGCATACCACAGATCAACCACTACCATGCACAATCATCCGAGAGCGAAACACCCCGCAGGAATGACTTCAGGCCGTTTCACCGGATTTAGCCTTGTTGGCTAGGCAGTTGTAAATGTGGCTAGTCATGCATTTTTAAAATTGAGATAGTCTAGAATATAGTTTAATTGGTGCATTTATCTAGTTCAT
>JBBMFX010000033.1:6183048-6206776 GCA_037832545.1 Rhabdalestes septentrionalis | reverse complement strand
ACCACGCTGTTGAACTGTCGACAAGAGAGAAGACCGTCACAAGCACTACTTTTGCCTCCATCACAAAAACGTTACTCACTAAGACCATAGGAAATTTGTAGGCCACTCCTCTTTGGCCGCTAGGCATACCCCGATTGGCTGTCTTTTTTTTTTTTTTTTTGCTACTGTCTCTATGGCAGTGCTTTTGGCAAACAGTCAATGAAGTTTGAAAACGAATGTCTGGAAAGTTTAGAATCATTTTGCGTCTGGCAGATATGCTCTGAACAGAATGCACATCACTCTATTCATGTAGTCTGAAAGTGTGCTAGGAGATAAAGACAAGAATCATCTCAATCTGAAAACCTTTATATGTGGTATGATAGCATGACTCTTGCAGTATCTCTCCAGATATTGCTGAACATCCTGGTGGGATAGAAATGAGGGCAAGTGGGAGTCAAAAGGAAAATCAGGGAACATCATAACCTCCTTAGGCAGGTTGGTTCTAAGAACAGAGAACACACAGAAAGACACAGGAGCATTATGGCCTACATAAATAAGTTTCAGTATGGCCTATTTGTAATATATATTTTCAATTAGCCTAACATAGCAGTTCCAGTATTGCACACAGTTTTTAACTTGGTCCATCACACTTCAATTCATAAAGGTCTTGTTAACACCTTCAACTCCAGGCTTATTGAACAGTTACTAATCCCATCATTTAATAACTACTATATTGTCACGATTCATTCATGCTAGAAGAGTAACAGGAAGGTTCTGGTTTGCCAGTCATGATCTACTATTATGAAACAACTAGGCTGGGCATGTTATGTATTCTATAAAGTGTATTAAGGTATCATGGGCCTTAATACACTACATGGACAAATGTATTGGAACTTAACTCTTAATTATTGAATTCAGGTGGTCCCTTCTCATCAAAAGTCATTGTCTGACGCCATAAATGTTCTACAGAACGAATCGACACACGTTCCCACGGAAATAATCCTAATTCCTGTGGAAGGCCCTCTAAGAAGAATGGAAGCTGTTATAGCTGCAAAAGGGGACCATCAAATATAAAGTATTTAAATACAATGTCAATAAAGTCTCTGTTGGTGTACTGGTTAGACGTCCCAATACTTATGTCAACACAGTGTATTTAGCTGATTGATTGTAGTAAGGCCGGAAAAGACCAACGAGTAGAACAGGAGTACTACGAGAGCGAAATTTAGTGGTCTAACCTGAGGTTTTTGTACATGCTGCTTTGGACGGGCAGGCCATTGTCATAAGTGCCCACACGTTGCTCATAGAACCATGTTCCGCCCACATGGTCGGTCAATTCGTACACCACAGGGGGGTCAAACGTTTCAGCTCGAGCCAAGATGTGCCGAGCCACGCACAAGCCTGCGGCCCCCGCGCCCACCACTGCCACGCGGAGCTTCTTCATCTGTGAGGGGAAGGGGAGGGTGAGGACATACATGTAAGCGGGATCAGGTGAGTACGCAGTGTAATGACATTCACACTCAACAGACACACAGCTATGGTGACTGCCTGGCTGAGTCAAACGCATCAGACCAATTCATGACTTTCTCACTGACAGAAAATAAGTAAATAAAAAATTAACATGTCATGTCCTGTATGCTGGAATAGGCTTTTACCTCTCCTCTCTGAAGAAACGATGAGACGTCTAGTCTACTGGGAATTTGCTGCACCATTCGCCATTCTGTAGCAAACTGCAAAACTAACGTTATCCCAGCGGCCTAATCAGTCACTTAAGAGGACTTTGCACGATGGACTAGTAAGCTGTTTGGGGGTATATGTATTTATATAATGGAAAAGGCCTTCATCCTACACTATAGGTACAACGGTATTGTGACACGTGTTTTTCAGAGTTTGGGCTAGGTCTCTTCCTTTCAGTAAGGGGCAAACAACATTTTGTACAGCGCCATGCTTCCAAGCTTGTGGAAGACCCCAGTGCACATTGCAAGCTCCATAAAGACATGGTTGGGTGAGTTTGGTATAAAAGTACTTGACAAGCCCGCACACAGTCCTCCAACACCCTTGGGTTGAACTGGAACAGAGATTGCGAGCCAGGACATTCTTGTCCAACATAGGTGCCTGATTTCACAATTTCTCTCAAGAATGAACGCTGCAAAAGGGGAGCAACTTCATTTTAAAATATATGTATTTCGATGCAATATTATTTCAGTCACTATTGCTGTAATGGTCCGGTGTCCCAATATCATTGTCCATATAGACGTTTTAGTATGTATTAAGAGTACAAATACTATTTAACAGTACCGTCTCCGTTACTTTGAAAGTGTCTTTGCGCTGCTCGGTCGTTTCTGCGCGCCCGCAGAAGCTTTAACAGCCCACAGGACCACGATATCAGAGTTTGGAACTTTTTCTTCAACTTTTCCGATGTTTACTTCTCATCCTCTTCCTCGTTTTTTCTGCGTTTGACGTCGCAACGACCCTCGTCCAATAGCAGTCGAGCCAAAACGTTCTGAGAAACTTTTATCCAATGAGCGCTCTCCTTTTCCACTTAGGAACAGAGTCTGTTCATACACAAGTCGCACTCCTGGTGGAGCAAAACTGAAACATCAATGCAATTTTTTTCCTCTTTCACTGGAATAGAATACCCTCTTGATCAAGGTTACTATAAGATAGATAAGATAAAAGAAGATAAGATAAGAAAGAACTTTATTCACCCCTAGAGCCATTATTTTGCTCACTGCAACAAGAAAGATTAAATGATTATAAGACAACAGAATAAAAAATAGGGCAACACTATTACAAGAAGCTTGAAGAACTTTAGAATGATGAAAGAATAACAGTGTAACACTGACATGGCTGTGTGTATGTATTAGTATGCTGCACCAGCAGATCAGTAGTGCAGCAGTGTTTTAGGTAAAGTAAATTGCCACCTTATCATAGTGCATAAACTTGCTCAAGGGTACCTCATGGTACTGTACCTCGGGGGTACTACTAGCAGTCCTGTGGTTCAAACCCCTGAAATTCTCAGCTGCCTGAAAGTGAAAGTGTATTTGTTTAATGCATAAAAATAAAAATAAATGCAATAAAATGGCAGCAGATGATGAGGGGATGATATTAACATTAGGTAACATTCAGAACATTAAGCCAGTTACAGATTGGCTGCTTATTGTCATCAGCAGCTGTGTACACGTAGTGTGATGTGACAATGTTTCTCCATAGGCCACAGTGTAACATCTGGAAGTATTACATCATAAGTATGATTATTTCATAGGAGGCAGTTAGCAGCATCAAAATAAAATTTCATTCATTCACTGAAATTGACTTTCAAATTTGTCAGCCTTATGTAAACCAGTCGACACAATTTGTGCATTTAATGTCTGGTTAATATCAGTCTGAAGGTTAAACAGCCCCATTCACCTTACAGCTCATTGGCATTTTATATCTGGCATATCAATTTTTCCAACCTGTCCTCAAGGACAGCTGGTTCACATTCAGCCAGCTTTCAAAAGCAATAATAATGTAAATACAAGTGATTGTCTGAACATAATATCATTAAAAATGTAATAGAAGAAGGAGAAAGGATCTGGGCCTTAATTGTGATGGCTTGAATATCTCCTAAACAGCAGAAAGCGCAGTGCATCACAGCTTGCTGCATATGGGACTGGCTGCATATGGCTCAATTTTCCTGTTTCTAACACAAACGTAATTGATTTTTATTGATTTTTTGACATGTCTCTAGCACTATGCTCACATGTCTTGTCCATAAAACTTTAGTCCTACCTTTCATTCCTTTTTTCCACTGACTGACATACAATAACCCTTCCTGCTTTATTTTCATCTCTCATTCCTTTGAAAACCATTGATTTTAGTTCTTCAATTTTCAATCTACTGTCACCAAGCTTGTTGGGAACCTTCAGGGTACTGAGCTAGATTAAAGTAATATAATTGTCATACTGCTATCCCTCCTCTGTCGAACCATTCTTTATCTTTCTTTCAAGTCCTAACTCTGCTGCCGTGCTGCATATATATAGTTTTTTGTGCGATCATACTAAAACCACACAACTGAATGTGTAACCGAAGGCCAAATGTATAGTTACAGTATTTTTCCATTTCCCACTTTGATTCCATAGACATTTAATTATATTACTTCTATTTTGTAAGGGGCAGAACATCTGGTAACTTCTTAGGCAAAGAATAATTATGACGAAATTTAAAACCAATTCAGTGGATGATCATTCGGCGTTTATTTTCATGCTATTACTGAGAAGGCAAAACACTTTGGCTGGGAAAGGCACTATGGCTGCCAGAGAGGCTAATAATTGAGAATTGTGTTGAATATCACGTCTTAATGTTTATAGATTTCACAGCAAAACAATGCAAAATGAATCTGAATCCATTTAAAAAGGTCCAATCCAGTTTTCTTTCAAAATTTGGAAAAATACAATAATTAAAAATTGTTTTATATATCACACAAAATTTTCATGATGAAATCAAATTAGTTCCCTATTTAAAAATTTTCCATTGGTTTAATACTGAATTGATAATCATTCAGCTGAGATTATGCCTGTATGCTATAATCTAGCCCTATTCTTTTATTATTAAAAGCAGTGTGCAGGTAAGAGTTAATGGTCATAACCACCCAATAAAAAGAATATACCCCTCCCAAATCACCTACATTTGCTTGTGCATAACATTTGGATGGCACTATATTGTTCCTTTTCTTTTTCACATTCATTAAACCAGGGAAAGTGATAGAGGTTGTTGGAATCTGAGCTGTTGCCCAACATCTTTGTTTAAACTGCCTTGTTCAAGTGCATGGTTGTAGGAAAAATGCAAAAACCCATTCCTCAGGCACAGCTTTAAGCCACCTCAGCTCTTGACACAGTAATTCAATCAGTTTCCTCCTGTCTCTGTAGGCTTGTGTGTTTACGTGCTTGTGAACTATTTATTGTCTGACTCTCTCGTAAAACCCTCTGCTTTTGACCCAATTATAACAAAGCGGATAGGGATTTCACTGAGGAGGGTAAATTGTGGCTTCAAATTCTGTCTTGTTGGCACAGGGAATTACAGTGACGTTATGGGTATCTCAGAAAATGTTTATTGGTGTAATAATAATTTCCCTCAACTCTGTAGCTGGTGGAAATAAGCAGAGTGGTGGGACAAGCTTTAAAGCACTGCTTTGGGAAAAAAAAATGAATGATGTTCAGTGTACATTTAACTAAAACATCAAAGAACTGTTTATTTTTGCCTGAGGATATGTACGCCACACTAGTGTACTGTTGTCAAATGATGATGCTGTTTGGTCTTAACATGTATGACAACGTGTGAGAAATGCTGAACCTGGTGTTGAAAGGTTGCAAAAATATAGCGTGTGGCAGGTGGCTGTGGAGTCAAGACTAGTAGTTGAAGATGGACTCACTCTGGTGGTTTGCGGCCTGAGGGTGGGGTCAGAGGAGAGAGGGCAGACGCTGATTTAAAAAAGGCAGCGCTACATTTGACACATCTTCCCCACTGTGTACTGCAGCTGGGTAATTCATAATAAAGAAAAACTGAGTGGCTTTGCAAAGCTGAATCAAAGGCTATTTTAGTCACACAAATCTTCATAAACATGATCAAAATGATCTTTTTATTGGAATGTTCTCCGATTATATAAAGGGCTTTTTTGCATAACCTAAGAGGAACAGGAGCACTAAATCTCACAGTTCTGTGCCGAAGTCTTTGAGATTAGAGAAAAAGATATTTAACCTCTAAGTAGTAAGTGTAATTTGTTCAAAGAAATGCTAATATTTGAATACAAATAAACAACACAATGTAATTCATGGGCAGGCCTGAGCAGGAGGAGAGCCATTCTCCCCAGTTCCCACATGAATTAAAAAGTGGTGCAAAAGTGGCGAAAAACAAGAGGAAGTACCCAAATTGCTGCCCTTCAAATGGGAAAAAATGTTTTGAGTGCCCTCTAGGGTGACCCATCATGCAATAAATTATCATGTTGTGCCCCCTAGAGCAAGAAAATTCGATAATGTGTCTTAATTAGTGCCCTGCTTTTGGACAAAAATGTAATGTGGTGACCTAAAGGTGCCATTACAAGGGTCTGGCATTGATGATCCCTATGGGTGCCCATCCACTGGAAAAGGGCACTGTTATGAAGTGCCCCCTATGCCTACATAACATTGTCTCAAAGGGTGCCCTTTGCAGTAGAGAAAATGGGATGCAGTGCTGCTCCTTCAGGTGAGAAAACATGATGAAGTGCCCAATTAGGTTCTCTTCTAATGGAGAAGTGCCCCTTCAGTGGATTCAGTGTGCCCCTACATGTGTAAGAGAATGTGGGGAAAGTTCCTTATGGATGCTCCTCCAGTAGAGAAAAAGAAATGTAGTGCCATATAGGTACCTTAGACTGAGGATCTCTGCTGAGATGCTTTTCTGGAAAAGAAATTGTATATCACGGTCAAATAATACAACAAAAATGGAAAGATGTCCTATGTCCTTTCCTAACCACTTTTTCCTGACCTTGATGAACATGAAGCGAAGGTCAAATGTGAAGGAGAATTCATAAGAACAATGCAGGGCTCTCATTATCTATTGTCAATGACATTAATCCACTGTTGTCCATAAATGGAAAATTCATGATGAATTCAACCTCTTTTTCTAATGCTTATGAGATGAATGTAGAAAATATGTTGGCTTAATTGAACCTTCTTTTTATAGGAAAGCTCTAATAAAAAACCTGTAATTTATGTTTACGTAATTTGTAGGCTGTGTATTTTATTTGATGTCTTTTATGCATAACCTTCTCCCCTGGTGGTCATTTTTCTTTATTTTCTCTCTTTATCCACTGCGTTATTCATACTTAAAAAAAGTGGGTCTGCTATAGTGTTTGGCTTTAAATATTGCTGCCACAAGGAACTGTAGCACATGGCATTATCTCTTTTTCGTTAGTGATGGCCCAGTGTACCTTATGTTAAAGGAGATAAGAAATAAAGCAGTGGAGCACTTTTTCTTAGCATTTAGAGAATTCGACCAGCTATTATCATGCCTGCCACCTAGATCCTTCCGGGTCATTTCACTCAGTTTGGAGCATTCCTAAGCAAAAAGGACTTTTTGACTGCAGCCATGAAGTACCCTCTTAGGTGCCCTTCAAAGTAAGAAAACACAACAAATTACCCTTGCAATAGAGAGGGAAAAGAAAGGAAAATGAGATGCAGTGCCCTGTAGTCTCCCCTACAACATGCCATCTTGGGCAGGCCTTCCCAAAATGGGTGCTGAGTGACAGTCTAGGGGTAAGTGTGATAGGATGTAAAATTGTCCTCTGAATCCCTGCTTATATTCAAAAACACTTCATGACTGCTAACAAATTTTACATTATGTAAGATTAGCTAAATGTAATGTTAAGAGAGTATACCTTTGCCAGTGATGACACAATTAAATTTTATACACCCATTGCCATTTTTAAAAACCTATATTTCATACATTTAAGGCTTTTCTTCAAAACTTTGTGTCCAAAATTGCAACAGTAAGGAAGGAGATAAGAATAAAGTAAAGTTTTTAAGTTTTCTCAGTGCAAGGTGGGTACTGGCTTGTCTAACTGAGCTTGGATTATCCCGGGGTGTCTGATGCATATTTGGTCATCCTTTAAATATGCATTGCACAATGTTTTTCTAAGGCATCATACATCATAATTTTTTGGCCTTCCAAATGAACAGCCTGAGTCACTGTTGTAATCTTATGTAAGTTTGTAAGTCTAACCATTTCTAAACCTTTCTTTAAGAAAGTATTTACAGTTACTATCCAATACCAGCTAATTGGGTGGGGATGATGGGATTTAACAAATGCATTGGCTGGAGTTTAGAAGGAGTTCAATAACAAGACCTCTGTTCTTCTAACCAAGCTATTAGTTACTTAAAAAATATGTTAATGTTAAATTGTTCTTACTGTGTTTATGCATTTTTTTAGGTGGTGTCAATGATTATGCAGTTTACCACATTTACATGAGGTGACCGCACACTGAGTGATTGAGGACTGTATATATATATAATTTTTTTTTGTGTGGTAAAACACACCGAGATGAATAATTTCAAACTCTTTTCTAGTCTAAGACCTTTGCATAGTAGCCTATTGTATGGACATATATTTTCATGATTCCAAAATATATGTGAATGTTGATAAATGGAAAGTTCCATCCCTTAAGCCTGACTGTACCCTTGTTAATCAGCATCAGTTGTTAGGCTACAGGGTGGTAGTAGCCTAGTGGGTAATACACTTGCCTGTGAAACCAATGACAACAAAGTTGCAGGTTCAAACCCCCTACTTTCTTCCATGATGTCCTTGAGCAAGAGACTCCAGTGTCCAGGGGTGTGCTGTTACTCTGGATAAGAGCCTCAGCCAAATGCCCCTTTTTACCCTATTTTAGCCCCTTTACCCCATTCAGTTCTAGTCTTATAACAGTATTATTTTTATGGTGGATCCTTCTCAACACAACTGTAAAACTGGCATAATGATAGTGTGTGTGTGTATGTATTTATATTAGGACTTAGAGATGGTAAACTACAAAGTGCACCTCTATGAGAACTGTGAAATTGTCAATGACTGTAAATAAATCTTAGGTATACCCAAAGAAGTAGCTCATCTTTGCATGCACAAAACATCCTCTTATCCAAAATATATGTGTAATATATATCCATGCATGTGAAGTCTTAGCAGCACAAATCTAAATTAATAAAAATAATTGTATTCAAGTATATATTTTAAGCCATTTTGTGTCACTTTGACACTTTTGTCCATGTGCTCAAGAGAAAAACCTACAAAGAAGGCTTCTGAAGATCTTACATGCAGATTTGGAGGTGAAGGATTACATAGATAATCCTGAGAACATCCTGCTGGACCCTTACCTCCCCTCCAGCATCGACCGTCCGATGGGCTGTATTGACATTTCTGGGACAGAAGCTGCAGGAGGAAGTTGCAGAAAGTGTGGTGGTATATATATACGCAACCGGTCAAAAGTTTCAGAACACCCCAAAATTTCAAGCTTGTTTCAAAATTGAAATTCAAACAGTTCAAGTAAAATGAATGGCATGAAATGGTACAAAGACAGTGCTGAACTGCGAGAGGTTTAAAAAAGGTAATGTTACCCAGAAGTGGGAAATAATTCTGTGGCGCCATGCAGTACCTCTGGTATGTGCCGAGTTGGTCGGGTTCATCCTACAGCAAGATAGTGACCCAAAACATAAGTCCTGCCAGAACTACTTTAGAAAAAAGAACAGGATGTTAAGCTGGAAAACATGGAGAGGCTATGAGTCTCAAGACTTAAACCCCATCTAGCTGCTTTTGGATGAACTGAACAGAACAGTAAAAGCAAAGCAACCTATAAAAACTGCAAACTTATGGGAACTTCTGCAACATAGTTGGGAAGAACTTTCTGCACAAAGAACAACAAAGACATTGAATCACTTGAAATTCAGTAAAAACAAACAAAAAAAAAACAGAAAAAGGGCTACAGAAACTGTATAACAGAGTTTCACTGTTGTACCTCAAAAAGCAAGATAATGATAGAGAGACAGACAGACAGACAGATGAAAAGATAAAGGGTGACTCAAAATTAAAGAACTGCACAGAGATCATTAATACACTTAATGATAGATTAACCTAGGCTGCTTATAATCTTTATGTAGACCAGTGGAGGTTCCTGTGCCAGTTACTCACTGGATTAATGTACAATGATGGGTTCAGTCTAATATTTGGCATCTTGAATATACTTGCCCCAAAATGTATTATCAACAAACATACAGTCCCATGCTAAATTTTGGGCACCGCTACACCAGATCTTCAACAAGGAACACACATACACATAAATATTTTCCCCATAAATTTCATCAAGTTTGTTCCCAATTTGAACTTATTTTCATCTAGAAAATCAACAAAATATTTGGACTGGATCTGGTCAAACCTTTGCATATTATGTTTGCAGACAGCAAGTTTACACTATACAGCAATTTATTCTACAAAAATATTTTGTCCTAAGTAAAATACAAAATCTATATAGGGATAAAATCTATATATAAAATAAAGGCTTAATAGTTTTTGCTGAATAATAAGACTGTGGTTGAACAAGTTAATAGGTTTAACTACGAATATCTTGTTTTGATTTTGATCTTTCCTCCCAATATCATACTGTATGCTCTAATTTTTATCTCTACAAATCTTTACTTCCATCTGACATTAAACAAATGGATGATGACATTTTATAATGATGACAGCTTTCCAATCACTACTCATATAATTTCTTTGTTTCTAAATGCCAGAATTTTCTGTTCTAAAAACAATTACTGTTAAAGCATCTGCTTGATTCATAAATGCATCCCTGCTCGACATTGGTAACATCTGGGGTCTAGTCATTGTGGGTCAGGACCCTGGAGTAGAATGACTGTGTTTGAGATCATATTGGCCGCATTTTTTGTGCAGTTAAGAATATCTTAACAAAACATGAGTCGCAACGTGAGTCATCGGATCGTGTCTGAACCTCTTCCTTGTGCTGAAGGTCATTAAGGTGTAGCATTTTTGTACTGTAAAAAATCAGCTGACTGAGAGACTTCGATGCTGCTGCCGTTACTTTCCTCATGTATTAGCTACTGGCAGGCTCTGGATAATGTTCTTTGATTATCTGTGATTAGCTAAGCAGGAAAAAAACCCTAAAATAGTTGGAAATAACATGAAGCACATATGACAGTATTCAACCTAACCTGATGAATACTAGAGAAACAAGTATGAATATCTTGCTCTACCTCCCACTGCATGTCATGCTGCTTTTCTGGTATTTACCGAGACATGGAGCAGTCCAGAGTAGGCACTGTGTGTAAGCCTTCCTGAACATAATATACGATACCCACAAACACTTCCGCTAATATTACCTATTCTGCAGCTGAAATGTATCAAGCATATACATATATGTAGAATGTATATGTAGAATGTGTATTGCACACACATACAAATTTGATTTGTGTTACATCATGTAAAAGCATGGTTCCCAAACACAGTCTGCTTTTTGAATCAAATTCTATATAAAATGCAAAGAAAATCTTTCTAAAACAGAATATATTGTAAACATGTCTCTTTGTGTTAATATATGGAGAAGCACAAGCAGTAGGTCACAGTTTTGCAGAGAAGCCACTCGATGGCAGCATCCAGTCACTGCTGCCGTCTGATGTGTTAATGCACTGTGACAGTCTTTGTGTCGAGCAGCAGGCAGTGGGATGGGGGAGTAGGAGGGTCCATAATAACAAGACAAATAAGAGGAAAATTGATTTTAGCCATGGTGTATTTGCCAAAGAGAGATAAGAGGAGATGTCAGCTTCTGGAAAATGTGGATAAAACTCTTGCTGGGGGTTTAGTTTTTTGCATAGTGGGGGAGGGATGGAGAGAGGGTGTTTTGGAGGGGGAGAAGGGTGGCATTCCTTTGTCTCCAAAATGGAAAGACATGTATCCCATAGCCAGTGGTGGAAAAGTGATGGGTAGCTCTATACACCACTTCAATGAGAGGATAGTGTGCGTTGCAGTGATACTGTGAGTGTATCACACAGCATCTTGTGTGTGTGTGTGTGTGTGTGTGTGCGTGTATGTGTTAGATATTGTGTTCAGAATGAGAAAGAAATTTTAGATACATCAGAAACGACTTGCAGAGAGAAAGAACACATGAAAGTTGCAACGATGCACGAAGGTGTGTGATAAATGGAAGCAGATGGGGAGAGTGCGAGGAAAGGAAACATATTTCTTTGCAGCGAGAGAAGAAAATTGAGCAGAAAGGTGAAAGAAAGAGTGAGGAGGGGTGTGGAGAGGGAGAAATTGAAAGAGTGCCAGAGTGATTCAAGCCAACCCCCCACCCCTTTGTATTTTACATTCAGTGCGGGTCGCTTCCTGGCACTTCATGGTTTCGACCCAGGCATATGACGCATCACTCCCAGATGAAGGGGACCTGCTGCTGCTGAGGCTGATAATGATAATAGTTATGATGATAACAATAATAACTAACTTCCCATGTCGCTCCTGCCTGGCCTGCTGCTTACGTGGCAGGAATATCAGCCACTCTTGCATGGTGTGGAGATGCTGTGGTCGCCTGGGGTGTGATTGCTTGTGTTGTGTATGTGTATGTGTGTGTGTATGCATTTGTGTGGCAATGCGCTTATTTCTATCCCCCACCTACTATTTCCTGTCGATTACAAGCTTGCCTGACTTTGGCAGCTTGGCCAGCTGTAAGTCCTCCTCTCACATCTGATTTCGGATGGTCAGGATCCAGCACGACTCCCCTTATGGTGTAGCTGCGGGCAGATCACAGAGCGTGACAAAAAAGCAGACTGAACATTAGTGAACTGATTTAACTACAACATCTGTATTAACATATATGTTTTTCTTTTGCCAGGCATTCTGCCAGAGCTAAAATGATAAAAACAAAGTGTCTCTGCATAAAATTTCTTACTGTCATCTCTGGTTAGGGTCTAGATTTTGGACTCCAAAAGATGTTTTTGGATTTGAGCATCCTGACTCATGCACTGTAATCTTGCATCTCAGTGCAATTGTTATTCCCCTGATGACTTGAAACTCTCCAACTCAAGAATACTTCTTTCTCTTTTGTATTCATGCATGACTTATGGTAACTCTGATAAAAGAAAAAATTCTTTGAATGGTTAAGAATCAGTTTCTAAACTCTTGTCAGGATATCATAAAATGGTCACTCAAGTAAGAGGGAGCTTTGGTGTGAAAATGCTGAAACAACTCCACAATATAAAACCCTGGAAAAATGTATGTTTAAATGCAAAAACTAAATAGAAAGGCTTGAATTTCATTTACGGTAATTAGTACTGTTTCTGTAATCCATTGTTATAAAGTTTATGTTCTGTTTATATGTTCAGACAACAGTATGGTTAGGGGTGGAGCCGAATACAAATACGGTATTCGGAAAGGCACAAATAACGTGTTTTTTTCGAATACGCTATTCAGACAAATACTTAAAAAAATATTTGTATTCAGAAACCAAACCCCGCCCCCACACCCGCACGGTTAAGGCTCTCGCCCTGCGATCAGAATGTCGTGGGTCATTCCTCAAACCGCTAGGCACCTCTGAGGTGCCCTGAGTGAGGTAACCGTCCCCACACACTGCTCCCCGGGCGGCATGTTCATGGCTGCACGCTGCTTCACTTGGTGAGTGGGTTAAATGCAGAGGAGGATTTTCGTGCTGACCGATGTTTATATTTCACTTTTAGATACTCTGCTCCCCCCACCCCGTCACACGCTCAAGTTCAGGAGTTGATTCAGGGCGGATGGAGTTTGCATGCTGAATTAAGAATTTTACTCAAACACGAATACAAATACGAGTATGAATATTTTTTCCCTTTCAACAAATACAAATACAGATACAAAGAGTGGCCGCTCTGCACACCCCTAATATATGGTCAGAATGAATAAATATAGACTAGCTGACACTTATTTTTTTGCAGCATTTATACAAGTCTTCATGAAAAATGGTTCACAGTATTGATAGTTCTTTATAATTCCATCTGTTTTGAACAAATACATTAAAACATATATACTATCATCCCTGTAAGTAAAAACTCTCATCTCAGAAAAAGTAACTTTACCAGAGACAGTAAAATCATTCTTTACTTTTAATGGAATTCCAACAAATTTTCCAGCATTTGAATTGGCTTGTCTTCAAAATTTTAATGTAAAGACAAGCTCATATGTTAAATTATATCAAGAAGTAAAATGAAAAAAGTGCAAAAATAGCAATACAAGGTTTTGACCCAATGGTGATTTTATGCTGCTAATTAACTGTAAGACATGTAATTCAGCCCCGCACTATCCAAAACTCCAATCACCCGTACTAGGACTAACAAATGGTGGCATTTGATGAATTTACAATGAACAACACATAGCAGTGAATTCAACATTGCTAGTCAAGTAATCAAGTCAAGTAGGTTTTTATTGTAATTTCTACCATAAATATACAGTACATAGAAAAAACTATACAGTGCTCCATGGTGCAATGCAAGAACAGAACAGAACACAAGACCACAAGTGCATACAGGACAAAGAGCTAGAAACTGAACACAGGAGCAACAATAAAACTAAATGAGGTCAAGCAAGACAACATTAAATGCAACTGAATTATCATGTGAAAATGTACTGTACATTCAACATTAAACATTATTAAATGTTCTTGCATCGTAACCATCTGTCCCTCTTGGTGTACAGTAATTAAGACCACATTGTATGAGCAAAATGCTTTTAATTGTTAAAGAGTGGGGGTTTTAGTGTGCAAATTTGTCCTCGTACAACAGAGACTTAATTACCACTTGCAAATGAAGGAATAGATTGAGTACCATTATGTGTGGGGTGGTGGGCACAGGAGACATTAGCAATGAGCTAAATTGGGCTGATTTCCATTCAGGAATATGGGACAGGTGGAGAAAGAATGAAAAGACAGAGGAGCCACAAAACCTAGGGGGGGAATATAAGCAAGGGGTGATAAGGTTTTGGCCAAATTTGTTTGAGGCAAACAATGAAAAGTGAAATGCACAGTTAATAAGATATTGCCATCATTATTGCTCTGCTTGGCCTTAACGCATCTGCTGAACGTGTCACATCACACCCTCCCTTTCTGATGATAAACATCTCTGTGGGCCCTTTTAATTTATCTACCACTGTGTTAAAAAAGGATTAGTTCAGTCTGGCTTCCTTTTGCTATTTTTAAACACATTAAGGACCCTGCCGGTGTGGTGCACTTGCGTAAACAGTGGCGTAAAAAAAGATGGTATCTCAGAGGTACAAGGCCACATTTAGACACATGAGACCAAAATGTAAGACCCCATTCATGTGACTTGATATTGCTCAAGCAGTGATGCATGTGCCTGAAAGTACGCTGCTGCACTGGATACTGCAGACAATGAAGTCGACATATATGAGCTCAGGAGGGTACGGCGTCAATTGAATGGGGTGCTGTATCCATTGTTCAGATAAGCACTGGGGTTGATTTTTCTGGACACAGATTAAGCCTAGTCATAGATTAAAAAGGATTTGTTGTGGAAAATCCCCATCGATGGTTTCTTGTAGCCAGAAACTGGGCTTAATCTGTATTCTAAAAACTGTCTGTGCCTTTGTGCTGCACGTATGCTGTACATGTAAATTGGGCAAAGCTAATTTGAGCTGCGGCAATGGGCAGAGATGATCGCCTACCAGTCTGCAGCTGCCTCACGCCACACATTAGCCATTCATGATGGGAGAGCATCATTTGAGCTTACTATAATGAAAGAGGATTTGTTAGATGTGTTTGTGTGTATTTTGTTTAATTTGTATTGTTTTTGGATTCTTTTTCCTGTTTGTCCAGTGTATGTTCACCTGCATTCGCTTGTGTTTCACATGCCTGGTGTCCCTTTGGGACCTTTTCCTGTGACAGCTGTGTTAATGTCGAGGACAGCTGGTCTAATTGATTCCTTTATTTTGACCTTTTCCTTTTGAATGCTTTGTTTTATACACACTTTTGACATTTTCCCCCTTTTCTGTGTTTATTTTGATATGGCCCTGGTGCGCGCGTGTGTGTTTGAGGATAGTGATGGCTCTGTGAGCCTTAATCCTGGTTCTGATGGCACTGCACACATATCTCGTGTAGTGTTAAAGCGGTGTGTTTGTGCATGCAGGTGTGTGTGTGTGTGTGTGTGTGTGTGTATGTGTGTGTGTGTGTGTGTGTTTGTGCATGCGTGTGTGAATGTGAGAGAGAGTGATAATGCATTACTTTCTTCTGAGGTTTTCCTGTCACTCGCCCCTTTTCATCCCTTGAGCACTTTAACCTCAACATTTTTGATGCTTTATATCAAAGCACCCCAGACAGATGAAAAGGAATGGACATTGTCCATCAGCATGTGTAGGAAAGTGTAGGAGAGAAATGGAAGGCAAGAAAATAAATGTATACTATATAGTCATGGAATCGCTACTGGCACAACACTATTAAAAATTTGGCTTGGAAGTTCTTTTTACTTTTTCTAAAAGGTTCTCCATATTTGCAGGTCCCATTAATAAAAGTGGTTGTTTCCATATTTATTACAAAATTATTCAGTAAATGAAAAATGGTCCTTATATTGCAGTGCTACATTTACCCTTAACAGTATCTTTATTATATTCCATAGATTTTTCCAAAAATATGCATACAGATTTAATTGCTATGAGGGGGGTAATATGTAATATGTCTCTTTAGAAAAAAACTTGCTTTAATACTTACAGGATTTTTGATATCAACAAAATGTTTTCTTTCCATTTGTTTAGCTGTTATTAGCTTAAATAATATGAAAACCTACATTATTTAGTGAGGCATATGCTGGACTAAAGGGATATTATCAGGCTAAATATTTCTTTTTTAGATTCACCAAAATTCTACCAATCTCAATTCTACCAATCTCAATTCTACCAATCTATTACATACACAGATCAGCAACAACATTATAATCACTGACAGATGAAATGATTAAAGCTGATAATCTCATTGCTGTGGCATCTGTCATGGGGTGAGATATTTAAGGCAACATGTGAATAATTTTTTTCTTAAAGCTGATGTGTTGGGAGCAGGAAAAAAAGTTGTGATGTGTAGATCTTTAAAACCACATGGCCTTGTGGGATGTTCCCAGTATGCAGTGGTTGGTACCACAATGAAGGACAAATAAACCAAGGATAGGGACATTGGCACCCAAGGCTCTTTAATGCATGCAAGGTATGGATGCTAACCTTGCTGGTCTAATCCAAATACAGCATAAATCACTGAAAAAGTGATTGCCAACAATAATAGAAAGATGTCAGGACAGAGAGTGCACCACAGCTTCCCACATATGGGGTTGCACAGCAGCAGACCGATCAGAATGCTCATGCTGACCCCTGTCCACCATGAAATGGACACATCAGCATCAGAATTGGACAATGGAGCTGTGGAAGAATGTGGCCTGGTCTGAAACACAAATTTTTGTACATCATGTGGTCATCACTCTCCTGAGGAAGATGTGGCACCATGGGAAGACAAGCCAGCAGAGGCAGACTGATGCTCTGGGTAGTGTTCTGCTGGAACATGACTAAGAGCTCCAATCATCGCCTTGGACCCAATATTCACCAGATTTCAATCCAAATGAGTATCTGTGGGATGTATGGCACAAACTAGCCTGACCCATTAAAACCCCACCTCGTAACATACAGTATATAAAGAATCTGCTGCTTATGTCTGTACCTCAATAATAATACTTATATCTCTTACCCTAATAATGTTATCTCCAATGCTAGAAAGAAATCTGGGCTGATACATTTCTATACAATTTGCCATTTCACAACAATCCACTGACAAAACAACTAAACAAACAACTCAAACAAATACCTCTGTAAATATCCTTCTATTTATTACACTGCTCAGTCTCTGTCCTGCTGCTGCTATATTTGCCCAATATGTTTATTGCTGTCTACTTCTGTCTTGCATTTTTAAGCAGTGTTTTTATAACTCTCTGCTGCTACAATATGTTATCTATAATAATACCGTATTCAGTGTTCATTCAGATACAGTACTGTAGTTACTGTCAATCGTAATAAATGTCGTCTTGTCCAGTTGTATTACTGCTGTTGGGTTTTTTTTCTTGCACTCTCTTTTGTCCTGTCTCCTGTTCTGTTCTGTTCTTGTGTTGCTCCATAGTCCATGGTGTACTGTGTATATATGGTTGAAATCACAATAAAACCTACTTGGCTAGACTTGAATGAAACAGTTTACATTACAACAATGCAGGAAATGCACATTTAAGAGTGTAAGAAAATGGTAAAACAATGCTGCAAACCCAACTTCATCAAGAATATTCTAGTGTTGACTTTCATGCTTTTTCATATACATCACAGAACAAAGGGTATCCTAAAGCTTTTTGGCGTAGAATGACAGCTATGATGAAAATTCTTTGGTGCAGCCAGGGTTTTCACAATACAGCATTTCTTCCTAAAGGTCTAGCTATATTTACCAGTGAGATGGTCTTTTTTATTACTCTATGTCTCTCTCTCTCACCTGTCTTTCATTCACTGCATCCCTCTGCTTCTATGTCAGCCTTTGTGTGTCTACCTAAATATAGCCTGAGAAGCCTCCCAATTATGGACCTCTTTATTAACGTTAAAAGACAGGATTTCATATGTGTGCGACGCTCAACCTCCCCCACTGTCCAATCACAAGACAAAACACCACCTTCACACAGTCATGCTGATGTCAGAGGGGGCCATGGAACATGTGTGTTTTGTAGCGAGTGGGCACACAGCGGCAGAGCAGCAGCACAAATCAGATTTATTGTGAGTGTCACCCATTTCCCTTCCGCCCTCCCTGTCATTTAATGTCACTTTCACATCAATCATTACTTTTGTCTGCCTCTACTCTCTCTCTTTCCCCCAAGCTGTCCCCTTCTGCTCTTTCATTTATCATCTGCTTCTATCCATCCATCTCTCCATCCTCACCCCTTTCCCTTACAGTGCCATTTCTCTTCCTTTTATCAGTCTCTTTGTTGGTTCCCCTCCATTCATCACAAGGTCTCGTGCCTTATTATTATTGCTCTGTTATGAGCAGCCGGATACATCGAAACTATTTACAGTGACAAAGCTGCTGCATGTGAGCCTCTAGTGCAAAAACAAATGGAGGAGCTCATGAATCCTGAAATGGGCACATTATAGAAAAATATGTACCGCAAGGGGTATCAGGTTATCTGACAAGCGGGACAGTAAAGCTATACGGCACTGCGGGAGTATGTAATAGGCTTTATTATTCACTCCCTCGCCTTTTGGTGGTCTATCTCAAACAATTTCAAAAGGAGAGAAAATGCAGCTTCTCTCGCAGCTGAGGCTGATTACTGAAGCGTTTCAAAGCCATTTGATTGAAAATGAGTGCAACTCGAGCGTGAAAATGGCAAGCTGTTTGTGATGTCACATAAGGCCTGACTCATACAGTAGTTCTGCATTCTGCTTTCGTCTCCCCCATCCCCCCTCCCAAAATAAATAAATTGTAAAAAAGAAAAAAGTACATGGCCACTGCAGATGCGCTGTGGCGATAGAAGCTCATTTTCACAGTTAGAAAATTATTTTCCCCTGCAGGTGCTATAAACATCTGACATTTGCATGCGAGTGCTTGACATTTGTCCCGTCACAATATGAATGATGCTCGGCTGTGCCTTTGACAATGGTCTCAGCAAACCCCTCTCTGTATGAATGAAAAGCGGAGACTTGTTCGTTGAGGTAGGTTCTGTCGGGGGGGGTTTCAAACCCGAAGCAGGTCCAGCAGCTTGCCAGCTCAGCCTCAGGCAGCCATGTTGGAGCTGAAACGAAATGGCGCTGTGTTCTGTTTTGCTCTTGTGCTCTTTGCTGAGAGCTTGCCGCCGCATTGACCAATCACTGGCGCGGCAAGCAGCCTCTCTCTGTTCTTTCTGCTTTCCTTGGAATGCTGTTGTTTGCTTAAATTGCTCTCTTCTTGCGCTAGAAAGCCAGAACAGAACGTGCCACTTGCGAAAGGGTGGCTGATTGCAGCTATTGTCTAGAGAGTGTGGCTTGCAGGCACTCACAGTATAACTGCTGCTCTAGGAGACTGATTCGGAGAGAGGGAAAGCGACAGCGTGAGGAAGAGAATTTAGAGAGGGAGAACCCTATTTACTGAATGGGTTAAGTTTATAGCTCATGGGTCTGAAGCCAGAGTGCTTCTACTTTGTAAAGCTCTCCTGAGAAACACGTCCTTTGTTTCATGAATAACACAGACTACTGTGTGAATGACATCGTTACAAGAGGGGGAAACACAAACTGAATGAGCGCTGTCGTTGTACTAATATGCTACTGTATGTCAGTAGCCCTGTGCATATGACATGCAGTCACATTACTTGGTTGAAGCAATGTGCCAGCAACTTTATACCATTGTGCCAGCAACCCTGCCAGCAACTTTATACCATTGTGCCAGCAACCCTGCCAGCAACTTTATACCATTGTGCGATTGTGTCAATAACATGTAACATTTAAAGTATTTGAGTAATTCAATCTTCTGGAGACATGCTAATGTTCTTTGGGTTATATTTCATCTTACTTATTGTTTGGGATGACTACCTATGCATATACTAACCTAACACATTTTGTTCCCATCTGTGAAATCATGTTTTCTCTTTAAAAAGTTTCTGCATGAGCTTGTTCCATCCCATCAACATGTGGTTCAGTAGTATTTTCAGTGTCAGGCAGGGCAGAAGTTTATGTTAGCGGTAATTTTGTATTTTATATGAACGGTGAGGGGGAATTTTCATGTTTACAGGCGTGATGGTCCTTGATCTTTGAACATACGTTATCATACACTGACATTAGTAGGATGGAGAGAGATAGAGAGCAAGGGAGCTAGAGAAAGAGAGAAAGAAAGAGAAATGTGTGCGTGTGTGTGTACACTGTATATAAATTGGCAGGTTGTAATTAAATGTGCAGACCTCTCCACTATCTCCTCCTCCAGCCGTGCGCCAGTGACGCACACGCCGGCTGCAGAGAAGTGAGTCATCCAGCCCCGAGGATCACCACCCCTCCCTCTGTCTCTCCAGCCTCCCCACCCGTCCCCCCACCCCTTTACCTTTCTCCCTCCATTCACTCTCCAGTACACCCTCCATGCCTCTACTCTTTCCTCCACCCCCTCAACCTAGAACACATTCTACTGAGTGCCCAATGTCCTTCCCCCTTTACACATTCCTCCAGAGTGTTCTGTTATTGTCTCTTCCTCTCTTTCTCATTCTTCCAAATTCTACAACTTGTCCTACCTATGCATCACACTTTCTTTTTTTCTACTCATTACTTAAAAAGAAAAAACACCCCGGAAGAACGGAGCGAGTTAGAGGCGGTCAGGATGGTGCAGCAACTTATCTTTCCTGAATAATACACCAAAAATGACTAAGCAGACTTTTCACGCCTCAGCTGTTGTCCCACTGCAAGGAACCCAAGAGAAGTGATCGATGGCTCTAAGTTGTAGAAAGATGGAAACAAAGCAAGGCAAGAAGTGAGACATGCAGAAAAAAACTTAAGTCAGAGGGAGACAACTGCGGCTTGCCACAATTGCCAAACAGAGCCCTGAGTCATTATCTGAGTCATAATTAATTATTACCTTGGGCTTTGGACAAAGACACAACCTGTCAAAGGATGACAGTGACAACGAAAACAAATGATGGTTGGAGGGGAGACAACACGAAAAGGTGTTGGGGCGATTCGGCAAGTGTACCTAGGCCAATCTTATCAGTCTGCTGCAGAGGTAAAGGAAGCAACATGGAGGGCTACACTTTTCACTCGAGCTTTTAATCATGCCGGTACGCTCTCATGGAGGCCATGTATGGCTCTCTGGTCATTTATAGAGCGAGTGGGAAGAGAACACATTAAATTCATGACTCATGTAATTGTGTGCACCAGCCTGGTCCATTTTTTTTCCTAAAAAGTGAAGTTTATCCCCTGCAAAAAAAGCAATTTAATGCCTAACTTTGCATGGTTATCCAATTAACTTCATCCAGCATGAGGATGCGCACAGGGGAAATGCTGATGTCCGTAAGCATTTAAATCCCTTAAAGAAAGTGTTTCAAAGGAGTGTTTCTGCACAGACATTAAGGAAAGGAATCAATTTAGTTTCAAAACAAAGAAGCTGAGATGAAAAGCAGGACATTAAGTTCAGGGTTTGGGGGATTGGGCCGCTGCGGGTGAGGCTAATGTAGAGCATCTATTTTGAAAATCCTCAAAACAGACACTCTCCTGCTTGTGCTCTGACTCATGCAGTCCTCAGTGGAGCTGGACTGGCTGGGTTGGGTGGCAGGCCTAATCACAGTGAGTGAGGTCCAGTCCCCAAATTCTCCACTCACCCTGCTCTTCTGCATGTCCTCCATTGTGCTTCTAGGTTAGTAAAGTTCCACTGCACAGTATTGGTTCTACAACAACAAAGGTGTGAAGAACACATATTCAACAAAGCCTCCTCCAAGGCCTACTACATGACAAACTCTGTTAGTGCTAGTCCTGGATCAGCCATAGTGCTGTTTTAGCAATTCTTGATTGGGGTTTAATGGGATATAGACTGTCCTAAGAACCCACACGTGCAGATGCAACACATAATACAAAATGTGTCTCATTTTTTCAGTTAATTACATTGATTGATTACCCAGCCTCTGGTCAGCATTAAAGATGTTTTGCCTGGTTCATTTTGACGCAAAGCATGGCTGTGAGATCAGCTTGTCCTTGTCTATTAGCTTTCAGCCAGCAGAAGAGGGTTGTGGGGGGTCATGGGGAGGGCTGCAGTGTTAGGACAGCTTTATCAAAACATTATCTGAAACAACAAGGTCACTGCTCAACAAAGGACACTACCAGATCCTCCCTGCACGCAGTTCAGACTCCAAGAGACTGCCCACCCAGAGTTAGCTAAAATAGACAATTCAATATCACCTTCATCACATCATGGTTTGCTTTAGGAGTCAGTAATGACAGTGTTTATTTTTAAATTGTTTTCCCCCAGTGAACACACTGATGGTTTAAATGCAAAGACCCTGGAGATTCTCCAGTTACCAAGAATAGACAAATCCTAAGCGAAAAACATAATGACCCAAAACAAACTGACGGTAACAGCAGAAAGTCCAACACTGGTAAGATCGAGCATTTGTTCATACAAAACACCATACAAAAAAAGGGCTGTTGTAGCTGCCAGGCTAATTTGTGGTATACACATCTATTCTGAACAGTAAGGTTCAAGGTGACAGAAGAACAGGTTATATATGTATAGCAGTAAACTAAAAGGAAGCCATGAGGCATGAGTTTCACTGAGGCATGAGTTGCAGTTGTTGATCATTAAACAGCATTAATAAACTGTGTCATTTGTTAAGTTCACTCCCACACAATACATAATAATGTTTATAACAGTCACTCTTGGTCAAACCCAAGCCCACGTTGTTCAGGTTCCATAGCAATGGAAATATCCAGTTCCAGGTCCACAAACATAGAAATATCCAGTGCAAGTTCCACTTCGGGGACAGGCATAAAGAAATCTTTATCTAACAAACCTCTCTTAAAAAACAACCACCCTTACAGCACCACAACATCTATGTAGAGAACCACCATCGCACAAGGATGCCACAATTCTCATAAAGAACAAGCAACAAGGAAATACTACATTATCTGCTATTTGTATGTCCCAACTGTGTATACTGAAAAGCCACTTCATTAGGTGTGTAATTTGTATCTGCAGTAATTGTCCAGGGTATCAGCTTTATTTATCATAAAGTTGCAATAAAGTTTTACAATTACTAGGGTAACCAGAGGAATGTTTAGGCAGCTCAAAATCTCAGACGATTCTGACATACCAGCCTGACGCTGGAAGGAAAATAGGGTGTCTGGTTACCAGTGATGGGAATAACGGCGCTATAAATAAACGCCATTACTAACGGAGATACTTTTTTCAGTAACGAGCAATCAAACCAGTTACTGTTTCCCCCGTTACAACGCCGTAACCGTTACTGACAATTAAATGCGCGTTACTATAACTGAGAACACTGAAGCGGTTTTCATGCAGCAGCGTCCCTCTCAGCCATAAGACCTCTCTTTCTTTGGGGTGTGTGTGTGTGTGTGTGTGTGTGTGTGTTCGGGGCCGGGGCGGGACACATAACCAGTGATGATGATTGGTGGGTCTGTACACGTGGTGTAACTGAGAATGCGATGATTGGCTTAGATTTAGTAAATTTCCATGGTTTGC